>LKDY01000258.1:0-12259 GCA_002221485.1 Trichinella murrelli | reverse complement strand
ATTTGGTTAATATTATTGACTTATTATTGTTGAGTGTTCATTTTTGGTGTTGTTGTCGAATGAAGGAAAATAAAAACCACTGCTTTTCTTACCATATTTTGTGTTGTTCTTGCTGAGTTATGAGTAGACCCCGGATTTTGCCGTAAATACCATAAGTGCCTTTTTCTGCCTTTTTTTGATGATTTTTCCATGATATTGCCTTCTTATGCCTTTTTTGATAATTTTTCAATGACATATCTTTTTTTATAATTCAGTGCAAAATTCAACTTTGCCCCGTGTTATTTATGACGAAGAAATCTAGTAGAGAAGGAGTTCCAGAAACAAGTTAGATATGATCAGCATTCCCGAAAATAATTTTTATCATTATTCTATATTTTATTGTACCAAAGTCACGTTATATGAAATGCGATAGTCATAATGCAATAAAAACAATACAAAAAATGAGTTAAATAGTGATTTTCATTTTTCACTAGCTAACAACAGCAACAAGAACAGTAATAAACAGCCAACAACGGTCACAATATTTTTTCTGTTTGCAAGTATGCTTCAGTTTATATGCCCTTCCTTCAAAAACAAGGGACAATCCACCGCAACGGTTACTTACAACACGCTATTCAGAATTATCAGACGTGAGGATTATACACGGAATACTAAAGGAAAAATAAATTTTCTTTTAATTGAGGCCTTAATCATTGTTTATAGGAATGTCATCCATTTTGGTTCTGGCACGAGACCCGTTTAACATTATAAGTGTGAACCCTCGCCTACGGTTTTTAACTGAATTTTTTTGCTTGTTCAAATTCGTTATCTCGTTTCAGTGTCCACTTCGAAGAATGATATGATGTAGGAAAATCGATAATCTGTTTCAAAAATCTGGAATATGGATGGCACCAAGAGTTTTAATTTATCCACAAATGACAAACCAAAGCTGACATCAAAAAATGCAATGTCCACCGCACTGAGAATTGAAGAAGGTTCAACAGCTTCTTGCCTATTTCCATTTATTGCCTACTTTCTGTTCGCATCATGAAAGAGCTTTAATTCCATTGTCTCCCGTTCATAAATACTGTTCAAAAGAATAACAGCCAAAGCTGCTTTCACTCGTCATATAAATTAACTTTTACATAGCATTTATATAAGATATATGCATTTGATCAAGGATAGCCAAACTTTTTTATCATCGACCCTCTATAGATTCCTTGATGCCTCATCGACCCCCAAGCTCATAAAACAAGTGTTATTAACAATAAATTTCTTTATTATAATGTATCACCCTTTTATTTATTTTCAATTAAAAATTTTAATCCATCATCAATTTTAATGAAATTTATTCTTTACCCTTTTCACAATTACTGATTCTCGATCAGATTTATTATACTGTGGCGATGGTACCTGAACATCAAATGTGCTTTTATAGGGTACGGTAGAAGGAAGACGAAAGTAGTCGTGTATGCATTGGCGTTAGCGATACAGCGTGCCCCTCTCGGTTTGTTTAATCAGTTTATTCCGTATGAAGAATTGGACATGAAGATCAAAGGTGGTGTACGGCAGTAGTTGTTAACGTGTATACTTGGAAGTTGGCAAGTTGCCAGGAAAGCGTTTTCGTTGTTACAGCGTCGGCGGTCTTTGCTTTGATTGTTTAATAAAGTATATAATCACTGTTCGTTGTTTGATTGTTACAATGCCATCAGGAAAGCGCGAGACAGAAAGGAAAGGAAATGCGCCGTTCAATACCAGCCCGTCTCCAAATAGCGACGGACACCTCAACAATGCGGTGGAAGGAGCGGATGAGCATGCTCGAGTGAGCGGCCCGTTGCACTCCTCTTTCTTACGGCTTCACGCTTTCCCAATGAAATTGTAACAGTCAAAAGAAAGATAGAGAGTATAGTGTTTATTAGCAACTATGAACAAGGACGTCGACAATACGTCACAGCAAGCGTTCTGAACCAACGACGACGACGTCCCTTTTCATCACAGCGCTACCATAATCCTCCTCAGATCTTCAAGTCCAAATCCGCTTGCAGTAGCTTCATCTTTCTTCAGCTTCGTTGTCTGGACAAATAGAGATATTAGCTTAGGCCCTGTCCGCTACAATATTGTAACGTGTCGGACTTTTCTTCCAGCGGTTTCCTATTATCTTTGGAGCACTCTGACGTAGACGAGCGCGTGTTAGTCATTACGTCTCAACAGCAGGACGTAATATGCAAGACAGCCATTTATTGGAGAGTGTAACGAACCGCTTTCTCGGGAGGGCTAGGTGATGACGGGCCGTCATCGATAGGTTTTCTCTGCACGGTCGTATCCTCCGCTTGGCTCCTGCCACCTCAGTTCCCCTTTCTTCCGGGTTCGTGCCTTCCCAGTAACATTATCGCAATCAAAGGGCAAGTAAGTGTTATATTCCCGCGTCCGTGGCTATTCCGTAAGCTGATGCACAACAAGAACAGAAACAATGAACGTTTATTAGCCAATATCAAGCGAATACGTACACACGCACTAACTGCTCAGAGTTCAATCAATTAATAATAATTTTCTAACCACCTACTGTAGATGTTCAGGTTCAGTGTCCTTACCATACCATAACATAAGGAACACAGTATTTATTACAAACTACACAAGGACTGTTACTAATTTGTTACAGCAGGATTCGTACTGTTACGCACTACCGTAATCCTTCTTTGATCTTCAAGTGTATATCTGCTTACGGTAGCTTCATTCTTCTTCCATTTCTTTGTCTGGACAAATACAGTTGTTAGCTCAGTCCGTGTCCGCTAAAAGCGTAAATACAGCACAGAAATTGACAAGGAATGTAAGAACAAGGAAAACAATGACAGTGACAACCAAGTCACCAGGAGAAAAGATTACCAAACTTTCTTTTTTGAGGTCCCCACTGAAAAGGAACATCAACCTACGTAACCAACGGCTACTACTGATTTTCAGGTATCAGCTGATATGCGGTTCTTATCTGATGTCCTTGTCATCTGAAATTACGAATGTACACTACAACAAATGGGACTTTTGTGCACCATCCACCCTTTCTCTGCGAAGACGTGTCCTCAGGTTGCGTTCTTGTAAGCACCACGTCTTTGAGCCATGGTGGGGGTTGTCGTTTTCTTCCTTGTTGGACCCTCTTCGATTTTGGGACTCTTTCTGCGTAAGATTTCATGTGATCAAAATGCACAACCACCTTTTTCTGCCCATCTCACTGCTGTACTCAATATGTGGAACCGTCCAGTCGCTTCAACACCTGGTATGGGCCTTCCCAGTTTTGGTCTAATTTGGAACTCCGTAGGACTTGCATCCAAACTCAGTCACCTAGTTCAAACATTGTGCCTCTGATGTGTTTGTCGTACCAATCTTTTTATCGCTTCTTTTTCATGCCCACTCGCTGGCGTGCATCACTTTTTCCGGGCTTCCAACACCTGTTGAAGTTGTCAGATGTACTGACTGGTCGCTTGTTGTGGTTTCCCTTCAGGTTGGCCACAGATGAGATCGAGACTCGATCGATGTATTCATCGCAATCGCCCAGTTCAATGGCCATCGCTGCTAACACATCTACCAGAGTACGGTTCCATGCGCTCCACTAGGTTGTCTGACTGCAGATGGTGGGCAGTCGAACGGGTCTTCGTTGTTCGAAAGAATTTGCACAGCCCTTTTATTAGGGTCGATTCGAAATTTCTCCCCTGGTCAGAATGTATTATTTTAGGTGCCCTGAATCGGCAAAAAATGCCATTCGCCAAATGGCGTGCAATGGCGGTTGCTTCCATGTCAGGCATGGGGATTCCTCTGGCCATTTGTGAAAACTTTCCGCGTCTGGTTTCTTCCGAACCTCTCTTCCGCGTTCTCTTCCGTCACGTCGACCCCTTCTTATTGGAACGGGTAACTAAAGGGTTTCAATTGCATGGGTGCGCGTGCCTTCACCTGAGGCGCTTTCTGAGAGGCATAGGCGTCACATAAGCGACACCAATCTTCTGCGTGTTCTCGCTGTTACGGCCAGTAGAACCGTTGCCGGATCTTCTCCAAACTTTTCGCCACCCCTCCCCAAGTTGTGGTCCGTGCGTGCGTGAACTTCTGTCCGTACAAAATACGGATAAAACTGCTTCACGGCCCCTACCAACGCTAGCATCTCCTTCCCAGAAGCTGAGGTCAGGTCAGCGCGCGGCTGATATACGCTATTAATTCTTTTGTTTGGAACAGCATTGCCCTGATGCCAGCATTGCTAACATCTACGATAAGTCCGGGTGTCTGAGTATCAGGGTGCTCATCAACAGGTTCTTCAGCGTTTTGAACGCTCCCTCCTGACAAGGTCCCCTATGCCATTCCTGTCCTTCTGGGTAAGTTCATGAAGTGGGCCTGCGACACGGGCAAAGCCTTTGATGAATCGCTGGTAATAGGACGACAGACCCAGGAATTGTCTGACCTTCCTAACGTAGCGGGTTATGCGACACTGTTGGACAGCCGCCGTCTTCTGTGGATCAGTACCTAGTCCCGCAGATGTGATGACGTGCCTGAGGTAAACCACTTGTTTCTTTATCAGTTGGCACTTTCCCGGCTTAATCTTCAATCCCACCCCCTCTTGCCGTTAGTCATGTAAGTCTGAGAATCGGGTGATATGCTCTCCCCCCGTCGTGCTGAAGACTATGATGTCATTTAGATGGACTAGGCAAGAGTTCCCCACCAGACCAGACAGGGTTCTTTCCATCAGCCGCTGCCACGTGATGGCGCATTGCATAGTCTGATACAGCCCCACCGGTGAGCAAAAGTGGTTTTTTCATGTTTCCGTTAGTCCGCTTTAACTTAGCAGTACCCGACGCTAGGTCCAATATGGTGAACCACTTGGCACCGGCTAAAGCACCTGGGTTGCATCGATTCTAGATAACGGTTGGGCATTCTTCCGCGTGACTTCGTTAAGTTTCCGGTAGTCGACGCAGAACTGCGAACTACTGTCTTTCTTTTACATGAGCACCACGGAAGAAGACCAAGGCCCTTCGGCGGGTTCAATCAGCCCTTGTTTTAGCATTCTTTGTACGTGGTTTCTATCTCTTCCTTTTGTCCGAATCAGCAGTCTCCGCAGCGCCTGTTTGGTGGGCTTCGCCCCTTCGATTGTTATTTAGGGTTTTACGACGCTAGTGCTACCCAGATCATCGTCCGACATTGAGATGATCTCAGCAAACTGTCGCAACAGACCAGCCATTTTCTCTTGCGTCTTGTTTGTGCAGTCTGTTGCTTTTGATACTAGCGTTGTTATTACTGTCGTTGTCGCAGTGTCGGTTATGTCTACAGTGCCTCTGCATCTCATCACACCAGGAGCTCCGTGCCGTCTAGCTATTTTCACCTGGCCTCCATCACGCACCTTCAGATATTTCTCTTGGGCATGAATGTACTCGACCCATTCATTGATGATGTTCATAACAAGAATTCCCAAAAAAGAGAGATATTCTGCCACCACGAATGGTAGCCGGTGCTTCCAACTACCGATACCGGTATCCACCACTGGAACAGAAACTGCCCTGCGCGCGATTAAACCTTTATCTACCCTAACTTTTTTAGTGCACGTGCAAGAGCTGTAAAACTTGATGACACATACGTAGGTTATAATTAAAAAATATTAGAGCTAGACATGTCTGGCATTACTCCTTTGGAATTATGGCATGTTCCATTTAGTGAACATGGGCTGTTTTCGACAAAAATGTTCGACACGTAGAAATATTGCTTTTATTGATAAGAGAACGCAGATCTTGGTACAAGTAGGTGGCAACACATCGACACAAGGATTTATGCTTGATTTTATTTCTGACGATGGTAAATTTCAAAGCACTGTTTTCCTCGCACTGCGTGTAGTCGAACGTTGCATTCTGTTCACATATTCTTGGTGTTTCATCCGCATACTTTGCAACGTCCTTGCGTTCCTGTACCAAGAATATGCTTTGCATCATCGAATCAGATGTCAGAAAACTGTAACATAACACCTGATGCCGCTATTGGTGGTGCAGCTCATTCTGACTGCAGCAAGCTCAGGACAACTTGTCTACAGAGCTCTAGGTGCCTGTGTGGTCTTTCTTCTACGAAGCAGTGAATCCGCCAAGCAGCCACAGTCGCAATGTTCATCCCATTGACAAACAAATTTCAATATCATTTTCTGCCTCATATCTTATTGATGGATGATAGGCAACAACCAGCCTGCCAAGACGATCAACTCCTCCTATACCAATGTTATATTATCTAACACTGTTTATCATTTGTACTTCTGTTCTTTGACCTTTCACTCGTCGTTGCGCACTGAGCACGGGGCTGTGTGTCCTGAAGTTGCTTGCGATTTTGACGATGGCATTATCATGCCATATAACTATATTCACATTTCCACCACTTCGAAAGTCATAAGCACCTCGCTTTTGTTTCATTAGCTGTTTGTCCGGCAACATCACTGCGTCAGCACCATTGCTGGGGTATGATCAGATCGTTCCAATGGCTCTCAGTTTTACTCTGGATATTTGCATGTAGAATAAATGCAACAGTTGTCATCAGTTGTTCTATACAACGCAAAGTCAATTACATTCCAGTGCCAGAGTTCACAGATTTTGATTTTAGTGTTTAGTATAACCATTGCAATTGCTCAGATATTTCTTCACCGGAACGCCGAAGTACACGACGTACTTTTCGACCAACACTTTCGCCACGGTACCGGTCTCCATGTTGTCGAGGGAGAATGCGGCCGTCCACTTGTTGAAGTCCCTCAGGACCAGGATGTACTGATGCCCTGACGTTGAACTTTTCAATGGTCCAAGGATGTCGATGCCGACTCGCTGCAGGTGGTATCCTGAGGTCATGGCCTGCATTGGCGTACGGTTGTTCTTCGTTGGGCCTTTCCTGCTCACACATTGCGTGCATGTGCTACAGCATGTGTGCACGTCGCCGCTCATTCCAGGGCAGTATAATCAGATTCTGACTCGTACCAGCGTCCGCCGTTCCCCAATTGGCCTGCGTACTGACTGTCATGCATGGACTGCATGACTTCATTTCTGATGACTCGATTTACTCTCATTACTCTCATTGAGCGTGCATAAGCTCTCTCACCACGCGCTCTTCCTGTACCGCAAATTCGATGGACTCCGTGAAACTATCCGTCCCGCTTCGCAAGATGACAGCTTTGATGGCATCCGCGGAGAGTCCTGCTTTGAACTACTACAGCAGGATCTTGTCGGCTGCTCCACTCATCCCGCTAAACGCCTTCAGGAACAGCCAGCGCAGGTGACCAGCGTACACACAGATGTTCTCGCTGAAAAAATTCAGCGGAGAAACGCTCCAGGCCGGTGCGCATCCCGAAGGGTTCGTAAAGGGCCGACTTCAGGCCGTCATAATCATCCGTTTCCTGGATGTGCATGGCCCTCATTACGCCCCGCACCTCCGCATCGGTGTGATACTGTAATAGGGCTGCTCTTCGCTCATGCGCTAAACGGGCGGCTTCGATACAGAACAATATACACTCGACGCACAGTATGAACGACCGCAGAATCCGTTACCTCTCCCTTACCTTTCGCCTGTTCAGTCTTCTAATGTCGGTTTGCCCTAAAAGAAAGTGAGCTGATGCGTAGGTACAATTCATCACACGCCGTCATGGTACGTTACTAATCCCAATTCGACTTCATTTGATGGAGGTATAGGGATCTGTTACACTGCGCAGAAAAGCGCAACTCTAGCAAGAAATTTACCAAGTATACCACAATAACTAAATGGAATACATGTTCCAATGCTGAAGAACGTTGAAAACTTGCAAACTTAAGAAGTTGTTTTGTGAAATATTCGAAAGTTTTAAAGCTCATTGTAGAAGTTGGAGAACAGTTGTGGCTAGCTGGTGATGCCTGTTATATTCCAGAGTCAAAGCTGAGCTGATCGTGGACTATGACAGCGTAGCACTCATCTACCGTAGCAGGCACATTTGACATGACAATCGGTGGCAAAATACGGTAGTGCACTGGCATGCGGCAGATTTGTGTGCGTTTTGGTTAGCGATCGATAGTTTTGTGATTTTTGAGTGGTTGTTAGTAGCAGAGTGTAATCAACATTTGAAACGATGTTTGGTGTTCGTTTTGTAAATCACTCAACACACACGTCTACCTCAAGAAGAGTAGTTGGAAATAAGGTCAACTTGGACGATGATGACCCGACTGAGAACAACAAGGCGTTGGCCGGCCCGCCTGCTGTGACGGAAAGTGCGTTACAAGCACAAATAGAGCTCCAGTATTTTAAAGTAATATTTGTTTCAAGCTATTGCAGCGCTCGTCGGCGCTACGTGATTTCACACCAACGCGAGAGGTTAAGAGTTTATTAGAGAAAGCACAAAACAGAAAGAGAAATGGCAAAATAAGAAAAACGGAATAACAGCCGTACCGCATACAATCATCGGCTTCCGACTTGGCGATCCTGACTGACCATATCCTACAAAAATGTTGGCGTGATATGCAGGTACAGTTTTACGGTCGCCCTCACACTATAATGTGATTATTCCAATGTATGAATTATCAAAAATACTGTTTGAAAACACCTAAACAAAGCAGGAAGAACTAACATCTGATCGCAAAAAAGAATTTATATGTACCTGACTGTCAGAAATATTACGGTAGTTGCTGACGTACGGTCGTTGTAAAGTGGGCCGTTGTTTGAGAGTTGATGATGCTACTGGTGGTGTCTTATAACACAGAGGTTGTTGTCAGCATTTTTTAGAAGATAATTTTGTGTTATCTGTTTTTTTTGCCGAAAAATCAGAAAATTCGTTTGATGAAGAAGAGCAAGAAGCTGCTGAATAGTTACGACAATGAGGAATCCTTCTTGGAACTGACTGTCCGCATTCATGGTCGAGTCGTGAGTCGAAAATGTGATTACGCTGAATCATAAAGCTGCTATCATCGAAAGCCACTTGGTTGCTTGATTCATCAGTGAAATAGCAATTGAAGCGAGTTATGAGGCAAATTACCAACAGGAACTTTCAACACTCACGTAGGGGCGTCGCTTGTCAGAGAAGCTGATGAACGTGGATGAACAGAAAAGCGCAGGTAACAGCCAAAGTACTAAATAGTGATGACCCCACTAGGCAGTGGCAGCGGGTTGGCCAGGAGCTTTGGCTGTGGGCAACTGATAAGAGGTGTCTGCAACAGGCACCCCAAGGCAACATTGTTCTATGAAGCTTTCGGTTGCTGTGACACCGGCTGAAGATTTCTTGAGGTTTTCCACGTCTAGTTTAACACGCTTCGCTATTGGCCATCGTGTTACGTTTACTGAGCAGCAACTCGCAATCACACACACAGAACGAGAACGCGTAATACGGCAAAACAACAAAGACTGAACGGAATGGGATGCCAGGATACGGTAGTCACGTGCATGCCTGCGCATCAGGTTATTACACTAGCAAGTGCTGTTCTTTCTGCACAGTCACATATCAAATACTAAAAGCTACATTCAGCCATTTCATAGCTGCTTAGCTGGAAGTTATGAAGGTTTTTGCTGAACGTGTGACAACTGCACTGGCAGCGGATCTCTTTTGAAGAAATTGCGGTTGCTGATGCAGATTCACCATGCCACATGCCATGCCAATATGCAAGCAAGAAAACATCGATCAACCTGATGGTTGTGATTCATACCTCATCCACGTACGTTTGACGTACCTGTGTAGTATGTGCGTTACCACCGTCATGATTGGCGTTGGATGGTTTTCAGATTCCTGTCAACTTACCAACCTTCTCGTATTTTGTGGTACGCAGGTGGTAACCACTGGAGAATGCCTCCAGTGCTTTTCTTGCAGGGTACAAGAATAATTCTATTTCTTTGTGCATATTTTAGCATATTTACGTCAACAATTGTCTTTATGTGCGGATGTTGTCGATCTGCAAATCGTTGAAAGCATCGTTAGAAGTTTGTGCGAAATAGTGATGTGCAATTCAGCTGCTCGCGCTTTGGTCAGGTATGGTCTGATTTGCGGTTGGGTTGCTGTATTTGGGTATATGATTAACTAAGAATAGAAGAAACACCGGAGTCAAGCGATCAATGAGAAAGGCATCCCAGAGCTCCTGAATATCGTCAGGTTCCTTGACATGCCAGCGCCACAGAGTCACAAGGCACCGTTAAAGTGTGGCTGGCCAACGTAAGCTGGTGTGATTCCCACTTTCTTATTCTACTCAATTAATAAACCAATCAGTTTCTTATCAATTCATTTTCATCAAAGTCACTGCATGCAAAGGCTTTTTTGAATTCGCTCAAATGATTCATTTCAATCGCAATATTGCTGTTTTACTGATCAAACTTATTGAAGATGATTTTCATTATATGTCGCATCCAGAACTGATTAAATCCGCTGATGATTTCCAGTATGATATCTGATTTTCCGTTTATGCCTGATTTTGCTTAAACAGCCTTTATGCTGGCCATTGAGAAGTCTTTTCCAAAAACACGGATTCAGGATTTCATTTTTCTTCGTTTTCACTTTCTTAATATTGTTCTATGATATGTTATTTATGATTGTTGTTGGCGAACAATAAAAAATGTTTTACTTACTGTAGTTTGTGTAGTTTTTTCTGAGTCTTCAGTTTTTGTTCCATATGATTTTATTGTAGTGCAATATGATACTGTTATACCAAAAATGTTTTTTGGAAATACTTATCATTTCAAAGCATAATATTTATGACAACTTATAGGTAAAAAACAGTTTTATGTATGATTTGAGTTCATAAATTGTGATAAACATGAATCTTAAAAATTTAAAATTTCAATACTCCAATTCAGGAAATGATGAAAGAAATATTTGGACCAATGAAATGACGAATATCACAGCTAATCGCAGTAGAAAAGTTTGCAGTGCAATTACGTCCAGTGCGAATGGGCTTCCAAACTCTTGTACGGAAGGTGTAAAAGTTTAGCCTGAGTTGGACCATGCTTTCTTCATGACGAAGCAATGCTGAAACGCAGTTGGACATGCCAGCTTTCCCTGGAAGCAGGTAAAATAATGAATAATTTTTTTTAATTAATAAATTCCTATTAATAAGTATCGCAATATTTATTGAATTTTGATGAAATTGAATGATATTTCTGGAAATGATTGAAATGTTATTTCTAATGTTAATTAGTCAGCCCGTTAAGTCACGAGGTGAAAGATTTGGAGTGTCATTTTGAAACTGGATTTATGAGATAACCAGTTTATGGTTATTGATTTTTCAAAATGTAGCATTGTTTAAATTTTGATTATATTTTAAATTGTTAAATAAGTTTTATTTCTGCATTATTTTTTAACTGATGCTTGAATATTGAGCTAGTTGAAAATGTATAACAAAAGACAACAGCTTGTAAATTATCATAAATAACAGGCAAATTCTTTATGAGTAATATTTTGATAACCAATTAATTGCTCTTTGTTTTTCGTTTAAATTTGAAAAGTGCAATTTTATTTAATTCTACTGTGTATCATATTGCAAAGTTGATTGGTTTATCGAGCATACCGTTGGTTTCTGAAAAGTTTGCTTCCATTTGTCGATTTTTGTAAAATACTGCGATAAATAGACTGTAGTGAATTGTATTAAACGTGGAAATGCAGAAATTAAAAATAATAAAGTCTAGTTGTTTAATTGAATATGTACAAAGGAAAAATGAAATGATGCTGCGTTGGCTTGTAAACTGGACTACGTGTTAGCAGATTAGTTTTGCTTCAAGTAAATGATGAAGCGATCCAGTTTTGAATTGGTGGTTTTTTATAAGCAAAATCAAGAAGACAAGCCCAAATTTTTATCCAATAATTTTTTGACATTGCCAATCAAAACTGTCAATATTAATGATCCGAAGCAGATTATTATTAATAATTTACAAAGGTATCTTTTTTTAGTTTTTGAAATAAGAATAACATTCGAATGAAATGTACTCAAATATAATTTTATCCTTTATTTAAAAAAAATTTGTTCGTGAAATAATTTCGCATAATGTTTTCTTTGTTAAAATTTTGTTTTTGTCAAATTTTCAGGTAACAAACTGAAGAAAAAACAACTGTAACCTTTCTTTTTGTATGTCAAATAAATATTCTTATGTCATTTTGAATTAAACTTTTGACACGATGAAGCAAACAGAATTAATTTAAATATTTTTTTTCTGTTTATTTGGCCTTATTCAAGATTTATATCTAAGTAATTTATTATGTACGTAGTTTTGATGTTGTTTGATTTTTGCACATACAAATTTTATAGAACAATTTACATCCAATGTTATGATATATATATATATATATATA
>LKDY01000256.1:0-21293 GCA_002221485.1 Trichinella murrelli | reverse complement strand
TAATTGATAACGGGATTTAAGTGTTCTATCAGAGTGCATAAGAATTTTGTCGAGGTCAAAAACGCATTGCCCAGCCAGATCTAGTAGTTCGCGGGCGACTAAATTAAAACTAGCAGCCAAAGAGAAATAATAAAGTTGAGAAAAACAGTCGAAAAATCTTCTCCAAACAAGTGAAATACTTCATACGCGTATCAATTGTATTTTGCAAATGAATTTTACATTTAAATTAAAAATTATAATCAACAGAAAGTTTCATTTTTCATAATTATTGCTGCAGATGAAAACTACATACTATACATGTATATCTATATTAAAAAAGTATTTTTGCATTTGTATTTGTAACAAAATCAGCAAAATAAAGAAAGAAATAGTACAGTATCTGAATCATTTATTACACTCGTACCCGTTTAGCGTAGAATACGCGGGTTCTGGCACAAATGAAATCTTCGTATTTTTTTGGTGGTCTTCTTGTTCGTGGTGGATTCCGCTTTAGGCTGGGGGTTTCTCCTTGATTTTTGTTTTCGCTGTGATTGATCTGCGTTATGTCTTCTTCTGTGTGACTGATGTCGATCGGTTCAAGTTGTATGTGTCTTGTCTGCCGTTCTCGAACTCGGTTGACATGGATTACCTTGTTTTGGCCGTCATCGCGGCGTACTTGAACTGTTGTTGGGGTCAAGTACTTGCTGATTGTCCACCCACCTTGCCACTGGGGTTTGAACTTGCCGCGTCTGGGGTACCAGATCCAAACTGGGGTGCCGCCCAGAAGCGTCGGTGGCGCTCGTGCTGCGCGATCGTACTGCTCTTTTTGGCCGTAAAGAAGAAAGTAACGTAAGAACGTAAAGTTCCGTAACAAGCAGAACAGGCCAGTTCATCGACATTGCCGATCCACTGGCCATCTGCGCTCAAATTATTGCCCATACAGTCATCATTTGCATTGCTGGACAGGGCTTGCAATTTTTTGCATTTCCATCGAACACTTTGTGCTGCTATAATTGCAAGCAGATGATTTGGTTTTGAACAACAAGATTTTTTTTGTTTTAAATAATTAAGTTAATCGATGCAAAAAAAATTAATTGTCAATCTCAAAACAGAAGTTACAATTGAAAATTGCGACAACTTATTTCAAAAAAATTTATTTGATACATCTGGTTACATACATGTAGAAATAAATCACCAATTTTCTTTAAATTTTTGTTCAAAACAACACCATACAACGAAATCAATTAAAAATGCACACAATTATAATAGAACAGTTGACATATACTGCAATCAAATCACTATATTTTATATTTACAATTTTAATTTATTTATATCAGCTGCAAATTCCAAAAATTATTAAATTTATATTTAAACAAACCACTTTCAAACATTAAATAACTTCACCTTTTATGACATTTTAAAGCAGCTTTTGTTTAAATTGCTCATTTATGTGCAACATGCTTTAACAACTCTATTCATTCTTCCATGTTCTTCCACACGACAAGGAGGTCAAAATGAAAATAAAACTGAGCATTGAGATCGAATTCTTCATTTTGAATCACACTGTCAAAAAAAGCACAACTGTCAAGAAAATTTTGGAGAAAATCTTCGTGCCACTACGTATCACCGATTACCAAATTTTCATAGTAACATACCAAGATTGCGTGTTGGAACAAGATGACAAAATTGGAAAGTATGTTAAAGAAAAAGCGGCAACCCTGAAAGTCATACCAATTTGCTATCCACCCGTTGATTGTAAGCTCATGAAAAACCCAGTTTTGCTTAAAATTATGTACAACCATACATTTGAAAGAGTATGGAACGGAAAGCTTATTCCACCATACGAATATGCTGTAAAGATGATGGCCATCGCATTTTATGAAAATTATATAGAAGAGGTTGACAGATTTAAAAACGGACGTGTCAGCAGTACACCAATGCCATCTTGGACCACAACAAAGTACAACGTGGAAAAAGATAAATGGAACAATGATGTGATAATCGAATTTAAAAAACTTTCATTTGATGATCGTTTCCAAGCAATGGAAGAATATTTGAAACTTGCAACAAATGCAGACGTATATGGCATGAAATATTCTACAGTAATGAAGAACAATCCAGTTTTTTCCATATAAATATCCATGGGATCAAGATATTTGTATTTTGACGAAGTCAATTATTTTCAATGGCAGCAAGTAAAATTTATACGACGAGAAGAACATGTTCTATCCTTAAGATTAGAAACATCAAATGAAGCATCATTGAAAACACTGAAAATTGGATTCCCAAATAGTGAGGATGCTAACGCATTTATTTCTTACTGTATTACGCTACTCTGCTTGGGAAATGTTGAATCAACATTCCATAACTATGAGATAAGTGAAAAGTTAGTGAAGGACGGCAAAAAAGCAGTTGAATACTTCATAAAAACCAAATGCTCCAAAGATCCTCCTGAGACATATCTCATAAATGAAAGATCAGAATCCGTGGATAATTTATCGATGGATGAAGAATTCTCGGAAGATATTGATCCCAAAAATGAAAGTAACGACGAATTTGAATATAGAAGTGGCAGTTATATCACAGAATATAAAAATAAATATGAAAACAAAGTCCAAGAGAAAAATGAAAAGTTCGAATTCAAAGAAAGTGAATCTGAAAAATACAAAGAAAAAGGGGAGTATGATGACTGTACAATTGAAGATATAGAACGAGAATATCCCAAAAGGGAAGAAGCTGGCACAAAAAAGAACAAGGTACAGAACAATTGCAGAAATATATGGAAATCATACCGGATATGATGCAGCAATGTCTGATTCGAAACATCAATCAGTTCAAGATCAATCATCAACATTATACAACAAAGAGTTTAAAATCCCACTCGATTACGAGTTAAACAAACGTGTTTTGCAAAATTTGATAATTGACTGCATTGACGAAGATGAATTGATAAAGTCGATAAAGAAAAAATTTAAATTTGTTGAAAACACTTTAGAAGACAAATATGATCTGGATGTTAAAATAGAAATAAGTGCCACTTTAATGGCAGAAGATTTCTCTGAAAACCCAAAAGTAATACAATAATTTACATTTATGCTACTCGACATTATTTATATTCAAATATATACTTACTTATATGCTTCTATTTTTATAGGATAAAAATAATTCTGACCAGGGCGAGGACAAAAACAATGAAGAAGCAGAGACTGCCGTGTAATAATTTTAAAGACAATTTTAACCAACTTAACGAAACTTTTTTTTCAATTTCTCAATTACTGTTTTTTCATTATTATTATTATTATTATTATTATTATTATTATTATTATTATCATTGTATTATTTTGATTAATAATCACTTATAAATTAATATGTCATTTTATATTTAAATTTAATAAAACTTTTTTATAAAATATATTCTTGTTATTCATTGCTTCTTAAAATTGAAAGAATTTAAACTGAAATATTTTCATTGCTTGTGCAAATAACATTTCGCTTTATATATGTATATACGCAAATGAAATTCTCAGCTACATCTACAAATGACAAACATTTCTATGTCTGATAATCGTACAAAAATAGTTGAAAACCAATAAAAATAGACAATCAGTAAAATTATAATCCTGAATCACAAAGCTGTGGCAAATAATTTATTCTCAATTACTTGCAAGCAGATAAGCTGCTATTTAATTGTAATACGTCGTAGATATTAAATTTAATTTTAATAGACTTCGACAAATGCGATCTGAAAATACAATCAATCTCCTCTTGACACTTTATGCTATGAATAATTTTACAGCACATTAAAAGAAACAGTAATTTTTTACGCAGCATACTACAACTGTAGATTGTGTTGCAAAGAGAAAATAAGATAACGTTAATTTATTCAAATTTATTCAAATGTTTACTTACTCGATTACTGCAGGCTTCAATTAGTGGCATTCGTGATAAGCAGTGGCAACTGCATTTTGTGACAATATTTGAAGCTTAACGTTGCTATTAGCTTACACTGAACGCAGAAAAAAACTGAACCACTAATTGAATATCACTAATTTTTTTTATAATTTTCATTAAAAATATTACGCTACTACCTACAGTATGATGCACAACAGCGTGACAAAAAAGGACAAACACCGAAAACATCATTAATTTAATATTTCTGCAAATTTTAATATTTTGTGAGCCTTAATATCTTTATCATTAAATGGAACTTATATTCTCGGTAACAATGTTTGTTCGAGCAACAAAATTAATTTGTTTGAAAACAGAAAAATTAGAAATAATTTTATCGCAATATTGATATTAAACAGTGAGTAGGAAATTAAAAATAAATTTTAATTGATTTTTTTAATGTTATGACAGAACAAATATATTTATAATTTTTGATTACAAAATTCTCATTAACTGGACAATATATCATGTTGAAGAAAAAGTTTTGAAATTAGAATAAGTTCGTTATCAAATGATCAATTATGCATAAAATGAGACCGGTGAACAATGTCGGTATATAACTCATGATGGTGTTATTTTCAGCATTTGTGCTAGAAGCTTGTTCTGCTTGTTGTTCAGGTAAGATGTTTCGGTTGGCAGGAGAAGCTGCTGCTTGATTGTCGTTTGAATTTGCCAAATTGCTACTATCATTTGAATTAATTGCTTCTTTCCTGGCAGCTTTGTATTCTTCCATTTTCTCAGTCAACTTGCGCCATTCGCTGCTTTTTTCAAAAATTTCCCTGTTCGACCTGCGAATTTCTTCAATACGTCGAGAATATTTTGGTTTCTCGAATGATGTTGAAATCTTTGGCCTATTGCAATTGTCGTTCGTCATTCTTTACTACAGATTTGGATCAAACAATAAAGTCAACTAAACCAACACAAGCAATCAAAAATATTAATTAAAAAAAATTTAAAATTCGTACTTTAAATCCCATTGGCATGATCGAAAAAATTTCAAAGAACCTTTAAACATAATTATTCATCATATTTTTTTAAATTCTATTCAATTTAATTTGCATACAATAAATTTTATTTTTTTTTTGGTTAATGAAAAATAAAAATGAAATATAAGCCAATAAATTATTGATTAAATTTCAATGAGAAACAATTGTGAATGCTTGAAAATTACTATAGAAAACAAATTATTCGTGTCATTTTTGTAAATTTAAATCTTATTGTAATAAATGGTTCAGATACTGTACTTAATGATCGTCAAGTGATCACCGAACGGTAACTGTCCTTACTTCGCACGGTTGTTGTTGTCACTCTCACTCTCACTCTCTTCTCGGCTGTTGTTTTGTTTGTCATAGCCTACAGTAAACTCAATCACCCACATTACATTCTGGTAGCAGAGCGTGGTTTCCGGTATGCCAAAGCGGCAGAAGACTGCTGTTAGTTTTCTTGCCACTGTCGTCGCCGTCTGATCTTTCATCGGTAGGGCTTCTAGCCACTTTGTGAATGAGTCCTGTAATACTAATAGTAATATGTAATAATGAATGTAATAATGAGTACTGTAATGTAATGTAATAATGTAATGTAAATGTAGTAATACTCCTGTAGACTGAGAGCCCATCTGGCTAGCCGTCCGTCCATTTTTTGTGCTGCGAGCCACTGCAGTGGTGCGTGGTCTGACAGTATGGTGAAAGAACGGCCTAATAAATAATGACGGAAGGTTTTCAAGGTGAAGATGATTGCTAAGCATTCTTTTTCAATAGCGCTGTAGTTTCTTTCGCTTTTCCTCAAACTTCTGCTGGCAAAAGCAATAACTCGACCGCGCTGTTCCAAAATTGCACCCAGGCCCGTACCACTGGCGTCAGTGATTATCTGGAATGAGTCGGCAAAATTCGGGGCGCACAGGGTTGGGCAGACGTAAGGCAGTTTTTAAGGCGATCAAAGGCTGCCTGGCTGTTCTCTGTCCAGATAAACGGAGCATCATCTTTCAGTAATTCATACAATGGCGCGGCGATGATGGCGTAGGATTCCATGAAACGTCGGTAAAATGAAGTTAGCCCAAGAAAACATTTCAGCGACGTTTTATCTGCAGGGACTGGCCATGACTTTACAGCGGCGGTTTTAGACGGGCATGGGGCTATGCCTTTTGCGGAGAAAACGTGTCCCAAATAGCGAACTTTGCTGACTCCAATTTTGCACTTTGACCCTTTCAGCGTGAGGCCAGCATTGCGCAGTTGGGTAAAGACAGCCTCCAGGTGTGTTCCGTGGGTAGTACTATCGGGAGAAAATATAATAATATCATCCAGGTATGCTACAGCGAATGGAAGGTCTTTTAGCAGAGAATCCATTGCACGTTGGAAGGTGCTCGGAGCCCCAGTGAGGCCAAAAGGCATCCGTGTAAATTGGAACAGACCCATACCCGGTCCTGGCGAGAAAGCTGTTTTCTCTTTATCGTTCACATTGGCGGGAATTTGCCAAAATCCACTCTGCATGTCTAAAGTTGAAAATACCGCAGCGCCTCTTACCTTATCGAAAATATCGTCTGGCAGAGGCAACGGATAGGCGTCCTTTCGTGTTTTCTTGTTCAATTCGCGGTAATCTACGCATATCCTCACTTCTCCAGATTTCTTCGGTGTATACACCGCCGGAGCCATCCAAGGGCTATTGCTAGGTTCAATAATGCCTTGTTTGAGCATTTCTTGCAGTTGTTTCTCTACGTCCGCGCGAAAAGCTTCTGGAACACGTCTTGGCGGAACTTTGATCGGTGATCCAACGGTCCAAATTTGATGTTCAATGACGCTGGTTAACCCGGGGGTCGTTCGCAAGATATTTTTGAAGGAAGATACGATGTTTTGGTATGTCTCTGCGCAGCTGGGTAGATCCAGATGCTGGGACTGTCGTTTTGAGTTTGGTATGGGACATATGCAAGCCTCGTCGTCGTGGTCAGAATTTTCATTGTCTGATTCATTTCCCACTCCGCATGATTGCGCTGGGTTGTCTGCGAGTATATGAATTTCGCCAAGTGACGGGCCGAAAATTTTGCGTCCACCTAGATCTATGCAAATACCATACTTGGTCATGAAGTCAGTACCCAAGATGACATCAGTGAGTAGAGAGTCCATGAAAACGAAATGATGTCGGCCATCGAAGGAACCGAGTTGTAATGGTAACGTTACTGAGTTCCGGGGATTCACTTCTTCACCGGATGCCGTTAGCAAAACAACGTCACAAGCGGAAATACTTTTGTCGCAGTTAGTCAGGGATAGTAGATTTTTGCAGATCAAGCTGATAGTGGAACCGGAGTCGAATAAAATTCTTGCTCTGTATCCTCCTACAACGCCGTAACAATTGCATGCAGGACCATTACATTGTGTGGCTCCGACCCAATGTGGCGGGCTTGATGATGGCTGTTGGGGATATCTGAAACTGGGACCTTTCAGTTCTGTGGCCCACGACGGCGGTCCGCTGCGCCTGGGCCGATCCAGTTTAAACGCCTTCCAGAACGGCAATTCCGTGCTAGGTGACCGATTCTTCCGCAGCTCCAACAGCGTGGCTGTGACCGTTGCTGTTCGTTTCTTCTTGGTTCTTCTTGACGTCGGACAGCAGCGCCCTGCGCTTGGTTATGGATGGCAGTTTGATCGATGCGATCAGCCAAGTTGTCAATCTTCCGTTTCATTTCTTCCATTAGTGCTGACATTTCGTGTGTTGTGGCCATTGTTTGTGTGTCAAGTTGGCCGTCAACAGACGCCAACAGTTGAGCTCTGTCCACGGCTTCGTCGAGTGATGTTAGCTCTGCTCCAGTCATCAGTTGTCGGCTATAATTCTTTGGCAGGCCAGAAATGAAACGACGAAGTAGTAGCGTTGTATTGGTCATCTTGTCTTCAGTGACGCAAGCGCGGTCCAGCAATAGTTCCAAACGGTGAGCGAACGATCGCATACTTTCCCCAGTCATCAAGGTAGCCTTTTGAAATTCATCAAAAGCGGCGACCTGGGATGCCTTCGGATTAAGTTTAGACTTCAGAGCACCAATCAACAATTTGTAGTTACTCTTCACCGCGGCGGGGCAATCAAGGTAAATAATAAGAACATCACCTTTCAGGAAGGTTGGCAGCTTCTTCGCTTTTATAGTATCTGACCAGCCGTTGGCTTCGGCACAAACATCAAAATGAAGTAACCAACGCTTGAAATCGCCATCTTCGAATGAACTAGGCAAGCTACCAGAATGTAATGTGGGTGATTGAGTTTACTATAGGCTATGACAAACAAAACGACAGCCGAGAAGAGAGTGAGAGTGAGAGTGACAACAACAACCGAGGGAAGTAAGGACCTTGATCTCAGGTGATCACTTGACGATCATTAAGTACAGTATCTGAATTCATTTATTACACTTTTATTTCTTCAAATTGCCTACCTCATCCGCATTCCCAGAAACGTGAATACAAGATTTACATGAAAGCTGCGGTAACCTTCGAACAAGTAATTTGCATTTATTTCACTTTCGCTGTAATTGATAGAAAGCCAAGTTCAGAATATGCAATGAATCTTTTGTTGCTATCAGACAAAGTGGAAAAATCTTCTTAATTTCCAAAATTTTACGGCTAACATAACGAGTGTAGTAAAAGGTATGCGCGCTTTCTTCATTGTTCTTATTCTGTATTGCTGTGCTGGGGATACTTCAAAAAGACGAAGTTATTCCTTCATTTAATTAAATTACCAAAGTTGTAATATGTAAAATGTAAGCGAGGTAGTTCCTGTAAAATTGTAAATTTCATTTTTTATATTATGTTGAGATTAGATAAGATTTCAGCTTCAGAATGAATTCCTATGGCATTTAAAGCACTTGTAATACTGATCGCCTACTGCCTGTGCAGTAAGCACATTTTTTTACCACCTTTTCAGCAGCAATACAAGCATTTACTTGAAAATCTTCTTTATGAGAAATTAACTTCACTTTATTTACGTTCTTATTCGAATTTTAAAATTTTCACACATGCGGAGGTGTGTTTTGTCTGTCATTTTTTGTTATGGCGTCCTGGCAGATAGTTTACAATTTGACAGAATTGTAAACGTTGAGGTCATTGTTGAATTTTCAAATTGAACAGTGCATTTCTCCTGTTCATATTGTATCGCTGCATAGGTTAGAGTTTATCCTCAGTAAGAGGTTTCAATGCACAAAAACCGGTTTCCAGCGATGCGCTATGCAAATAACGATCGCCATAAAAGGTGCCTTATCGTCAGTAAGGGTGCACTCGTTCGTTTGACTTACGTGGCAAGTGGTAGCGTTGGAAAATGTTGTCTGAGTACACGACGCTAAATAGTTGCTGAAATCTATTTTCAATTGCTGTAAAATAATTCCCCTTTTTTTAACTTGTGTTACTTTTTTTCAAAACATTTTATACTCATTTTGTAAATAATTATCTAATAATTAAGAAGCAGTTAATTATTATATTTGTAAATGCAGTTTTCAGTTTCTTTCTACTTTTACTACGTGATGATGTGAGAACATTTTAAACTAAACATCATTTTTACAGCTATAAAGTGAAAACCAAAGTGAAAAAAGGTGAAGACGCGGACGACACGAACCAAATCACGGACCGCACGAAGCAGAACAAGAGATGAGACGAGGTAAATGCGATTTCTTCTGTGTGCTGATTTTGTAAGGCAGTGTTAAGAACATAATTCTTTTGTTTAATTATTAAGTTACCTAAGTTTGTAATAAGTAAGATGCACGAAAGATAATTCTCGCTGTAAAACTGTACTTTTTGTTTTTCATATTATGTCGAGATGAGGTGAGAATTCAACTTTACAATAATTTCTATTTCACTTAAACAACTTTTAACGCTGCATGCGTAGCGTTTGTCCATTATGCACATCACCCTCCATCAAAAAACATCTTTTTATTAGCTAAACAATCTTCCACTTGAAAATTATTCATTTGAATGTGTCTTTTTGCATAAGAAATCAACTTCGATTTATGTAGGTAATTTTTGAATTTTGAAATCTCAAATTCAAACGTGCGGAAGGCGCGTTTTGACTAAGTTAGTGTTATGGCGTTTTCTGCCAGATAGTTTACAATTTGACAGAATTGTAAACGTTGAGGTCATTGTTGAATTTTCAAATTGAACAGTGCATTTCTCCTGTTCATATTGTATCGCTGCATAGGTTAGACTTTATCCTCAGTAAGAGGTTTCCATGCACAAAAACCGGTTTCCAGCGCTGCGCTATGCAAATATCGATTGCCATAAAAGGTGTCTTATCGTCAATTAGGGCGCATTCGTTCGTTTGACTTGCGTGGCAAGTGGTAGCGTCGTGAAACGTTCTCTGAATTTATGACGTTAAATAGTTGCTGAAGTCGATTTTTATTTGCTTAAAAGTAATTTCTTTTTCTACTTGTGTTATTGTTTTCCAAATTTTTTTAATATTTAATTTCTGAACGTTACCGTTTAATTGAAACCAGTTAATTAATATACAATTAAATTAATAAAGAAAAGTCAATTTCCAATTTGTTGTTACTTTCACTACGTGATGAGGCGAGAACATTTTTGATTTAATATTTTACATATTTGCAGATATGAACAATGAAGAAAAAAGTGAAAGCGTAATGGACACGAAACAAAGCGCGGACGGCACAAAGTAGAACAATAAACGAGAAAAAGTATGTGCGGTTTCTTGTTTGTCTTGATTCTGTAAGACTGAATTCGAAAGGGCGAAGTTAATTCCCATGTTAAATTGAGTTAGTTGAGTTTGTTATATGTAAAATGTAAGTAAGGTATTTTTCACTGTGAAATTCCATCTTTAGACTTTTATATTATGTTGCGACTAGGTAAGAGTTCATCTTCGGAAAGTATTTCTATTGCCCTTAAACCACTTTTAATGCCGCGAGCCTTGCCTCTGTCCATTAAGCACACCAGCTTTCATCTAAAATCATTTTTTTCATTAGCTAAACAAGCTGTCGCTTCCAAATTATTCAGTTGAAAGCGTACTTTGGTATAAGAAAACAACTAACATTTATGTAGGGCATTTTTGAATTTTGAAATCTCAAATTCAAACATGCGAAGGCGTGTTTTGACTAAGTTAGTGTTTTTATTATGGCGTTTTCTGCCAGATAGTTTACAATTTGACAGAATTGTAAACGTTGAGGTCATTGCTGAATTTTCAAATTGAACAGTGCATTTCTTCTGTTCATATTGTATCGCTGCATAGGTTAGAGTTTATCCTCAGTAAGAGGTTTAAATGCACAAAAACCGGTTTCCAGCGCTGCGCTATGCAAATAACGATCGCCATAAAAGGTGCCTTATCGTCAGTAAGGGTGCATTCCTTCGTTTGACTTGCGTGGCAAGTGGTAGCGTTGTGAAACGTTCTCTGAGTTGATTTACGGCGTTCCGTAACCACTGAAGATTGTTTTTAATTGTTGAAAGTACTCCATATTTCTCGTTCTGTTACTTTTTTTTCGAAACTCTCTATATAATCATTTTGTTAAGGTTATTTTTAATTGAAAATCAGTTGCTTCTTCTATTTCAAAATTCATTGTTCAATTTTTCAATTTTGCTATGTGATAAAGCGACAAAATTTTTGACTTAACATTTAACATTCTTATAGGTATGAACAACGAAGAAAAGAAAAAGCGAAAACACGGGCGCCTCGTTGAGCAGATCGCGGACGACATGAAACGGATCGCTGACGGCACGAAGCAGTACAAAAAAAGACAAAAGGTATATGCGGTTCCCCGTGGGTCCCAATTCTGTAAGTCTGGGCTAGGGATACTTCGAAAGGGTGAAGTTATCCCATAGTTTTAATTAAGTTAAAGACAAACCTACATGGCTGAGTTTTGAATTAATGCAGTACTTGGTCTTTCACGCAGCAAAATTTACGTATGCAATTGTTTTCCTGTGTCGAAAATATTTTGATTATTTTGTTATTTTGTAATTTTTGTTTTCTTACATAGTTATACATTTTGAACATTTTCGAAATCAAATTCTTTTTATTTTGAAAATTATTTTCCATTCAACTTTATTTTCACTTCCTTTATTTTATACATTTTATTGATTTTTCAATTCCCCTTAATATTTTTTTGATTCTTTTTTATTTTCACTTTTTTTCTTATATTATACATTTTTATTGTTTTTTTTTGTTCAATTCGTTTCTCCAAATATTTTTTCTCTGATTCTTTTATATTTGACTTTAATTTTGTAAAAACTCTGACACATGGAAAGCATTGCATACAAATACGTAAACACGTAATAAACCGTAATGCACATGGAGACGAAAGAAGAAAAGTGGAGCAAGCCAAGAGCGAGTGAACGGACGGTGGATAGGTTGGATCGAATCGTTTGTTGGTCAACTGAGGTAAGTATCAACAAGTTGGAGAAGATACGATTTGCCGAAGTCGAGCGTGAAAGGTTGTTCTTCATTACAAAGACACAATGAATAAAATATGTTACCATGTTCACAGACGTAACAAAAGGCCAATGCTGCGTTAATTCATAACGATGAAGATCATGTAGGATTAGTTGATAGGGGAAAATCATGTTTGCCATTACTAGTTGCCAGCCAGCAATATTAAATAGTTTATAGGAACAAAAACAAAACAGTTAAAATGGGGAAATGAAAATTAATACACGTAACACAAGTAAAATTAATAATCTATTTAAAAGTAAGAAAAAAAAATTTTTTTTCTTTTAATATAAACCAAGAACAATGCAACAACAACAACAATTCTTTATTAATGAAAAAGTTTATTTTTCAAAAAAAATGATAAATGTGCAATGTAATACAAACAAACAGATAAAGTCTGGCATAAATGAGTTCTGCGAAATGGCAAACATGCCGGAAATGGGACTTGAAATATTTAATGCAGGTGGAGGATGGAGAGACCAAAAATGGGCCCCATCCTGGAGCGTGAAGCTCCCTTCCCTTAGACAAGGGAGAGTGCAAACTCTTCCTTGCTCTTTGGGCAGGCAGTGCGCACGCTCCCCTTCCCTGGAGCGGGGAAAGCCTAGGCTTTCTGCGCTGAAGAGGCGGATGAGACTTAGTTGTTTCACCTGCCTCAGATGTGCGGGGAGTTAGTGTTTTTCCCCGCTCCAAGGGGAGGGGGAGATAGTGCGTTTTTTGCCTGCCCAACAGAGTGGGGGAGAATTTGCATTTTTCCTTGTCTCTAAGGGGAGGAGATTCGCGCTTTCCATTTTGAAAATTCAGTACTAAAGGAGATCACTGTTATTCGTGTTTTTTTAAATTTTTTTTAAAAAAAAGTTTGGTTGCGGTGGGGACCTGCCCCCTAGCTCTCCTGACCCGTGTTGTCCCCCCCACCAAGCCCTGCCCCGGAGACCCCGACGGCCTCATCGCCTCTAAGTTCCCGTGCCAGCCTTCACGACTTTTTCCAAGATGACCCTGTCAGATCAGGGAACCCGATCCGCCGAAGACGTAGTCCCGCACCAAATGGCGTGCGCTGCTAAGTGAATGCAAATTATCACATTGGCTCTGTGCTCTATGTATCCCTCATGCGCATCCAAATTGCCGTCACACCTGACACTCAATATTACTGTACTGTCCTGCAGAGCCATCTCATGTTTGCATACTTACCGTATGATTTACAACTCATCATTATAATTTTACCGTATTACTCCTGCTTATATTTTAAATAAAATATGATAACTGCAAGCCTGTTGTTTCGTGTTACGTAATAATTTCCTAATTAAATGTACAATTAAAAAATATTACAACTCACTTGTGTATTTACGTTGTTTGTTATGCATCCTAATTATTTATTAAAAAAACTCACTGCTGAAATATGATGTTACGAGTGACGTCATTTATTCTAATTAAAAGTTATTCCCACTCATTTTTGTATTTACATTGTATGTTAAACATCCTAATTAATTATTATAAAACTCTCATTGCAAAAATATGATGTTACGAGTGACGTTATTTAACCTAATTAAAATTTAAAAAAATACTCTCAGCAGTGCCATTTACGTTGCATTTTAAATTTTCTATTTAGCATATTAAACTTAATCTCATGTTTAGTACATTGTTTTCCTACATGTTACGGATTAACAAAAAGGTCTATTTATAGAAGATTACTTCCTATTTAAAAAAAGATTAAACTTGTTGCACCTTGCCTAAGCTAAATTGTTTATTTTATTTATTCTAAGTTTGCGTGTATCTTTAGATAATTAAAAGAGACCCCAATTAACATTTTTAAACAACAATTAACAAATATACTTATGTTAATTTAATGTTTATGCCATATTACATCCCTTTTAATTAATTGGTTATATTACATTGCTTTAAAATAGAAAGTTGTTTTTATATTACATTGTTTTAAGGAAAAAACTGCTTTTACACTAAAAAATATCGACTTAAACTTAATAAATAAAAAATAATTTTATAAGATTAAATGTAAAAAATGAATTAAAATTATCTAATTTAACAATTATTACACATTTGTCCAATTATTTGGTGAATTAAAATTATATTTTATTTATCATTTAAATTTTTACGGAATAAATTTACGTATAAATGTTTAACAAATGTAGACTATTTAACACGTTTATAAGGAAAATATAGGTGGAAATTAATTTTAGCTTTATTGTGCCTAAACTGATGAAAGGTGCAACGCCAAATAAACTAGTTAAAGGTGTGACGGCAAATCAGATGTCAATCATTGGCATAGAGACAGAGCCAGGTAATAATTTTACAAACACATAACAACGCTTACCTCTGGATTGGAGCTGAAACAGAGTCCCAGCACTACGTCCACTGTGAATTTGCATATCCGCCTCTAGGACAGATACGCCTTATGAATTCACACAGATGTGAAATCCCATAGCGGAGTGCAATGCTACAGGCTACACATCTGGGACCATTCCTTTACGAAATGGACAGAGTCATCTCTTGAAAGTCGATCCAGCCAGCACGGGAACTTGTGCAATGAGACTCAGCCGTGGGGGCCCCCGTTCAAGGGCAGGGGGGCGAGGGGCGGCGCAGGGGCAGTTGAGCTAGGCTTGACCTTGTTTCCAAGGCGGCAGGTCTCTGGTACCGCAACCGGGTGAGGAAGAGGTGAGCTGTGAAAATATGGACTTTCATCATTTGATACGGCTAGGGTCGCGTCGTGCAGTGTAACCCATCGCACTCCTGCACACCACCCTATCTCACATTCCTCCTATCCTTGCACTGCTATTCTCAAACATTTACTTATTCTAATACTCAAACTATAGCAGTGCTACAAACTCACTATGCTCAAAAATTGTCCTTTGAAATGGTCGACAAATTATTCAACCATTTCTCTTTCCGCAAATGAACCCTAAACTCAACTCGACAAGGCATGGGACGTGAAAACGTTCAAATGCGGAAAGCCACTCAAATTCATTTAAATAATAATACTCATGATCTACGTCCAATTACTCTAATTAACAAACATCTGAATTGAATGCTCGATAACTTACAGCTCGATTTTACATAAATTACAGACTCAAGAACTCCTCAGTGAAGTTTAACTAATTAACCTAACTCAACAATTATACTTACCCAACTTACCCTCGTCTTCTGGACGTTCGCGTCCATCTTCTATTCTTCTGTTTCTAAATGTAGAAGAATTAGTTCAATGAAATAATGTTATAATAAATAAAAAACAAAGCCGTTTTTATTGCTATTCTTCGTCCGTCATCGCATTGAAAACGCCATTGTTCATTCGCCGCACATCGATCGCCTACAATGATTTCAAATAAATTTCAAGAATCACAAAAAAATTTGCATAACGTTCATTTCTACTAATTAACAAGTATCAAACGTATTGTTCATTTCGTTAAGCAAACATTATTCAGGTCACATAAGCTGAAAAGCAAACAAATTGCAGTTGCACGCGAATTTGCAAGGAAACTAGACAACGCCTATGTTTGAAAAGATAACATTCTTCAATATGTAAAAGCATATCTTACTTTGTACTCAACGATGAAATAAATTGAGCAAATGCTGTTCACCGCTGCCGTTAGTCAACAAAGTCAATTTAACTGGCCCACTGTTAATATGAAGGCAATTTTCAGACCGCCCCTATTTGCATAAAAGTCAGATATTGCGCGCGTTGCGCTGAAAAGTGTTTTACGTGCGCTGAATAAGCTACTCAAAAATGAACTGGAAGACAATACGAAAAATGAAGGTTTGAAATGATTTGAAAAAAAATTCAGATGCACTGCCAAATTCAACCAATGAAAACTACTGAAAATTCAAAAATGACCTCGACGTTTACAATTCAGTCAAAATATAAACTATCTGACAGAAAACGACATAACAAAAACATTGACTTTGCCAAAACACGCCTCCGCATTTCTGGATTTGAGATTGGAAAATTCAAAAATGGCCTACATAAATGGAACTCATCGCAGAAAACTTTTCACTAAAGCATAAGCACAATAATTGCGCGCTGGAAAACAAAATTAGGAAGATGAAAAACATAATTTAGCGAATATATCTTTGATGACATGGAATTAAAAAAGTAATAAGTGATAATCAAATTAATTTCTGTATGAAAATCGGCATTTCGCTGTATTAAATGGTAGAAAACACTAAGCGCTAAGTAGTATTCAGCTTGTTCTGTTTACAAAGAAATTCAACGCCATGAGCAAATAATGACTAAAAAATCAAACCTATTTTACAGTTAACTATTGTTGAATGCGCAAACTAATAAATTGATATAGAATTTGTTTTTTCATAACCTTCAACCATCAGTTTACATGTATTTGAGAACTGTGCATGCAAAGTATATCAATTATTGTGCATATTCAAATGAAAACCTACGTAAATACATAAATGTACTAATGTTCATGCAAAAGATGACAAAGTAAGTTTTAACATTAATTTTTTACCTGAAATACAGCTTTTTTCACTTGCACTTTAGTTACGCACCACCACCGTCAATCGCACACCACTGAAATGAGTCATTAACCATTGATACAACGCTTGTGTTTCTATGATTGGTCCGTTATTTTGTAACCTTCTAATCAGTGATTTGGCAATTAATATACTGTATTTCTAATTATTAATTTATTTTCCATGATTTCATTTTTAAAATATACTTTAACTTAATTTTAAAATAATTTTTTACTTTTCCTTATTTTATCTGCTTTATTTTTTGATTTCTACTGTATTTTCCAGAATGCTTATTCTTTTCTGATCAAACAGGGTCATTAGAATGCTTGAAAAATTAGTCTTGAGATGTAAATTATTTCAGATTTATGTCTATTGTATGTTTCTGCAAATGATAATATCTTTGTTGTATTTTATGCTCTTCATTAAGTAACTTATCCAATCATATATATAAGGTAAAAAGAAACATAACAATTAAAACGTATGTTACATCATTAATTTTTGGAATTGGAAACAAGTTGTGGCACTCTGCTTTATGCTATATTGTTAACACTGGATGCGCTACATAAGGAAGAGCATAAAATACAACAAAGATATTATCAGATACACAAACATACAATAAACAGAAATTTGAAATAATTTACATCTTAAGACAAATTTTTCAAGCACTCAAATGACTCTGTTTTATCAGAAAAGAATAAGCATTCTGAAAAATACAGTAGAAATCAAAAAATAAAGCAGGTAAAATAAGGAAAAGTAAAAAATTATTTTAAAATTAAGTTAAAGTATATTTTAAAAATGAAATCATGGAAAATAAATTAATAATTAGAAATACAGTATATTAATTGCCAAATCACTGATTAGAAGGTTACAAAATAACGGACCAATCATAGAAACACAAGCGTTGTATCAATGGTTAATGACTCATTTCAGTGGTGTGCGATTGACGGTGGTGGTGCGTAACTAAAGTGCAAGTGAAAAAAGCTGTATTTCAGGTAAAAAATTAATGTTAAAACTTACTTTGTCATCTTTTGCATGAACATTAGTACATTTATGTATTTACGTAGGTTTCCATTTGAATATGCACAATAATTGATATACTTTGCATGCACAGTTCTCAATACATGTAAACTGATGGTTGAAGTATGAAAAAACAATTCTATATCAATTTATTAGTTTGCGCATTCAACAATAGTTAACTGTAAATAGGTTTGATTTTTAGTCATTATTTGCTCATGGCGTTGAATTTCTTTGTAAACAGAACAAGCTGAATACTACTTAGCGCTTAGTGTTTTCTACATTTAATACAGCGAAATGCCGATTTCATACAGAAATTAATTTGATTATCACATATTACTTTTTAATTCCATGTCATCAAAGATATATTCGCTAAATTATGTTTTTCATCTTCCTAATTTTGTTTTCCAACGCGCAATTAGTGTGCTTTGCTTTAGTGAAAAGTTTCTGCGATGAGTTCCATTTATGTAGGCCATTTTTGAATTTTTAAATCTCAAATCCAGAAATGCGGAGGCGTGTTTTGACAAAGTCCAATGTTTTTTGTTATGCGTTTTCTGTCAGATAGTTTATATTTGACTGAATTTAACGTCAAGGTCATTTTTGAATTTTCAGTAGTTTTCATTGATTGAATTTGGCAGTGCATCTGAATATTTTTTTCAAATCATTTTAAACCTTCATTTTTCGTATTGTGTTCCAGTTTATTTTTGAGTAGCTTATTCAGCGCAGGTAAAACGCATTTTACTGCTAGGTAGGCAATATCTGACTTTTATGCAAATAGGGGCGGTTTGAAAATTGCCTTCATATTAACAGTGGGCCATTTAAATTGACTTTGTTGACTAACGGCAGCGGTGAACAGCATTTGCTCAATTTATTTCATCGTTGAGTACAAAGTAAGATATGCTTTTACATATTGAAGAATGTTATCTTTTCAAACATAGGCGTTGTCTAGTTTCCTTGCAAATTCGCGTGCAACTGCAATTTGTTTGCTTTTCAGCTTATGTGACCTGAATAATGCTTGCTTAACGAAATGAACAATACGTTTGATACTTGTTAATTAGTAGAAATGAACGTTATGCAAATTTTTTTGTGATTCTTGAAATTTATTTGAAATCATTGTAGGCGATCGATGTGCGGCGAATGAACAATGGCGTTTTCAATGCGATGACGGACGAAGAATAGCAATAAAAACGGCTTTGTTTTTTATTTATTATAACATTATTTCATTGAACTAATTCTTCTACATTTAGAAACAGAAGAATAGAAGATGGACGCGAACGTCCAGAAGACGAGGGTAAGTTGGGTAAGTATAATTGTTGAGTTAGGTTAATTAGTTAAACTTCACTGAGGAGTTCTTGAGTCTGTAATTTATGTAAAATCGAGCTGTAAGTTATCGAGCATTCAATTCAGATGTTTGTTAATTAGAGTAATTGGACGTAGATCATGAGTATTATTATTTAAATGAATTTGAGTGGCTTTCCGCATTTGAACGTTTTCACGTCCCATGCCTTGTCGAGTTGAGTTTAGGGTTCATTTGCGGAAAGAGAAATGGTTGAATAATTTGTCGACCATTTCAAAGGACAATTTTTGAGCATAGTGAGTTTGTAGCACTGCTATAGTTTGAGTATTAGAATAAGTAAATGTTTGAGAATAGCAGTGCAAGGATAGGAGGAATGTGAGATAGGGTGGTGTGCAGGAGTGCGATGGGTTACACTGCACGACGCGACCCTAAGCCGTATCAAATGATGAAAGTCCATATTTTCACAGCTCACCTCTTCCTCACCCGGTTGCGGTACCAGACCTGCCGCCTTGGAAACAAGGTCAAGCCTAGCTCAACTGCCCCTGCGCCGCCCTCCTGCCCCGGGGGCCCCCCCACGCTGAGTCTCATTGCACAAGTTCCCGTGCTGGCTGGATCGACTTTCAAGAGATGACTCTGTCCATTTCGTAAAGGAATGGTCCCAGATGTGTAGCCTGTAGCATTGCACTCCGCTATGGGATTTCACATCTGTGTGAATTCATAAGGCGTATCTGTCCTAAGGCGGATATGCAAATTCACAGTGGACGTAGTGCTGGGACTCTGTTTCAGCTCCAATCCAGAGGTAAGCGTTGTTATGTGTTTGTAAAATTATTACCTGGCTCTGTCTCTATGCCAATGATTGACATCTGATTTGCCGTCACACCTTTAACTAGTTTATTTGGCGTTGCACCTTTCATCAGTTTAGGCACAATAAAGCTAAAATTAATTTCCACCTATATTTTCCTTATAAACGTGTTAAATAGTCTACATTTGTTAAACATTTATACGTAAATTTATTCCGTAAAAATTTAAATGATAAATAATATAATTTTAATTCACCAAATAATTGGACAAATGTGTAATAATTGTTAAATTAGATAATTTTAATTCATTTTTTACATTTAATCTTATAAAATGTTTTTTTATTTATTAAGTTTAAGTCGATATTTTTTAGTGTAAAAAGTTTTTTCCTTAAAACAATGTAATATAAAAACAACTTTCTATTTTAAAGCAATGTAATATAACCAATTAATTAAAAGGATGTAATATGGCATAAACATTAAATTAACATAAGTATATTGTTAATTGTTGTTTTAAAAATGTTAATTGGGGTCTCTTTTAATTATCTAAAGATACACGCAAACTTAGAATAAATAAAATAAACAATTTAGCTTAGGCAAGGTGCAACAAGTTTAATCTTTTTTTAATAGGAAGTAATCTTCTATAAATAGACCTTTTTGTTAATCCGTAACATGTAGGAAAACAATGTACTAAACATGAGATTAAGTTTAATATGCTAAATAGAAAAAATGCAACGTAAATGGCACTGCTGAGAGTATTTTTTTAAATTTTAATTAGGTTAAATAACGTCACTCGTAACATCATATTTTTGCAATGAGAGTTTTATAATAATTAATTAGGATGTTTAACATACAATGTAAATACAAAAATGAGTGGGAATAACTTTTAATTAGAATAAATGACGTCACTCGTAACATCATATTTCAGCAGTGAGTTTTTTTAATAAATAATTAGGATGCATAACAAACAACGTAAATACACAAGTGAGTTGTAATATTTTTTAATTGTACATTTAATTAGGAAATTATTACGTAACACGAAACAACAGGCTTGCAGTTATCATATTTTATTTAAAATATAAGCAGGAGTAATACGGTAAAATTATAATGATGAGTTGTAAATCATACGGTAAGTATGCAAACATGAGATGGCTCTGCAGGACAGTACAGTAATATTGAGTGTCAGGTGTGACGGCAATTTGGATGCGCATGAGGGATACATAGAGCACAGAGCCAATGTGATAATTTGCATTCACTTAGCAGCGCACGCCATTTGGTGCGGGACTACGTCTTCGGCGGATCGGGTTCCCTGATCTGACAGGGTCATCTTGGAAAAGTCGTGAAGGCTGGCACGGGAACTTAGGCGATGAGGCCGTCGGGGTCTCCGGGCAGGGCTTGGT
>LKDY01000254.1:0-20050 GCA_002221485.1 Trichinella murrelli | reverse complement strand
AATCTCAAGGTCGAGGGTTCGATCCCCTCCCGAGGCACAGTTTTTCAACTGTTCATAATCATGCTAAGTTGACACGCCAGCCATGTTAATTCATTGCTTGAACATAAGCTGCCAAGTGCTAAAGAGTGATCACATGTTAAATCCAATAATCTATTATGCATTATTATATTGTATTATGATTATTAGATTTAACAGACATCCATTTTGCAATTACAAATATTGTACATAAAATATATAAATATAGGCTTTACAGTAAGAATTTTTAACTTAGTCCAATTTGGAAATATGACACTTGAGTTTGCAAACTTTATTATTTGACGTTATGGATATTCATTTCATATATAAAGTGATATAACAAAGAATAACTAAAAACGCACAATTGCAGCCTGCATATTTCACACTTCACATAATCAAAATTATGACTGATTCAACAAATGAATATCATAAGTTTCCATATTATCATTGTATCAAAACTTTTCTGCTTCGCTCTGAGTTTGTTTTGTTTTCTTCGTTATCCATAATCTTTGTAATTAATACAGCTTCTGCCTAAAGCATATCAATAAAACAAAATAAAATAAAGTGCAATACGATCCTTCAAATTCATACCTTAATAAAAATACGCTGCCCAACAACATATAAAATAAAACTCCAATTTAATTACTGATAAAATATTGAATTACCTGCAATTCTAAAAGTCTATCCTTTGCAGCCGAAATGACTTCTTGTAAATATCTACGAATAATTTTTAACTGCTGGCGCTTCTCAATTAGATTAAAAGTATCCATATTCAATTTTTTAATGTCAATCAAAGTTACAATTACACTTGATACAGTAGGAAAAGTACTTTCAAGCTCGATAACGAGGAACAACAATATCAATAATAAGTATTTCACATACTTTTGCATTTTAATTATATTCATAATTTATATAAATACATAAAACATGTTTAAATCAGATAATTATGTATAAATAATTTAATTTTGAAGTTGTTGATATGTCCAATATATTGCGGTTTATTTGGCGAACTTTAATTACTTTTACAAATGGATGTTAAATAAAGGATTCTGTAGAGAAATCTTTGGTTTGAACTTGACGATCTTTCTTGTGGTGGACTGTATAGGATATTTATAGACAATTAACGACAGCGGATCTGACGAAGAATCGGTTTATTCAGATGAACAGTGAGTAACGGTAAAGATATAGCGGTAGAAAAACGGCTCTGGCATTATTCGATACGGCGTGTTCCGTGTTATTTTTCCCTCCTCCCTCCGCACTTGTATTTATATCTTTTTCTTGACCTCACTCCGCGTCTGGCGACCCAGATCGTCGAAAAATAATTAGGAAATCGGCTTGGTTGCGCAATCCCTCGGACTGTGCATCTTAGCCGGAGTCCGAACAGGCGCGCTGTCAGCCACATTTCACTTTGACGCCTTTTCGGCAGCTGACCACCGGAGTTGTGGCAGATATGTGACAGGACGCTGACCTTTTCACCTCTTAATTGCTATTCCATTGTTTTCCATTGAGAAAAACAAGGGAGCAACTGGCGTTGCGCAATTGTTGTTTTCGTACCAGGAGCAATGCTTTGTTGCCACGGGAATTTTTAGATAGTGATGAGCAGGTATTGAAAAGATTTCTCAACACCTCCCACCTCAAAAAAAGGGTGAACCGGGTTTTATGCATCACTGGATGGTTCCACCAGGCGGAGTGATCTTGCAGATCGGGTTACTGTTCCTTGTTTGGTTTTCACCGTCGTCGATCTGATTACACCATCTTCACTCGGGTAGATCTCAATGATCCTTCCGATCGGCCATTTGATCCATGTGGTGCTGGGTTCGTGTACTAGCACAATGTCACCCACTTTAGGCTCTTGACCGGTTTTGTGCCATCTTCCATTCGTGGCTAGGGTGGTGATGTACTCTTGTTTCCATCTTTTCCACAACTGTGCAGTCAGGCGTTGCTGATACCGCCATCTCCTTATCAAGTGGTTTACTCCACTTTGGGTGTCATCACGCCGGTAGACTCCGGTGCTCACACTCGGTAGTCGTGAAAGCTCGCGACCGATTAAGAAATGGGCCGGAGTTAATGCTGCTTCACCGGCAATGTCATCACCTATGAACACCAGCGGCCGATCGTTGATGCGTGCTTCGATTTCACACAAAACAGTATGGAGCTCGTCGTATTTGAGGAGGGCTCCTCGAATCGTCTTTCGCAACGCATTCTTGATAGAACGGATGAGTCGTTCCCAGTAACCGCCGCACCAAGGGGCTCTGGGTGTGATAAATTTCCACCAGATCCGTTCCTCATTGAGCTTGCGCTGCAGTTTTTCCCAGTTATTGTCTCTGAACAGATACTGGATAAATGTATCTGCCAGTTTGAACGACCGGAAATTATCAGATTGTATCACTCGGGGTCTGCCTCTGCGGGAGATAAATCTCCGAAGACCTTGCAGGAAGCTATCCGTTGTCTGCTCTCTGAGGAGCTCTAGATGCACCGCTCTGGTCGTCATGCATGTAAATATGCAGACATAGGCCTTGTTCACTCGGACATCGCGCCCTTGCACTTCTGGGCGAACAAACATCGGACCGGCAAAGTCCACACCGGTATGGCTGAACGGTGGTGATTCTGTCACTCGGTCGGCAGGCAAGTTGCCCATTCGAAGTCGGTAAGGTTGCGCATCGACTCTGCGGCATATCGGGCATGAACGAATCACCTTCTTCACCGCGTTTCTACCCTTGAGGATCCAAAACTTGCATCGGATTGCCACCATAGTTTGATTGACACCGGCGTGAAACAGTCTGAAGTGGTGGTCTCGTATCAGTAATTCCACCAGTGGATGGTGTGATGGCAGGAGAATTGGGTGCTTTGACTCCGGTGGCAGTATTGCCTGCTGAAGTCGTCCACCCATTCTTAATAGACCCTCGTCGTCCAGGAAGGGTTGAAACTTCTTGAGTCGTTCAGCCGAGTTGGTTGTGGTGGCGAACTCTTTCATCTGAACTTGTCTAAACCATCGCACCTCGGCTGCCCATAACTCTGTTACTGACAGATTGATATCAACGCTTCTCTCTGTCACCGGGAGTTGGAGGTTTCGTATGAACCGTAAGCAGTATGCTGTCACTCGGATAAGCCTTTCATAGCTGCTATATCTGGTTGGGTCTAGTGCTCGTTCTATGCCTTGTTCATTCACGTGGGCGACTAGCACCTTTATGGATTTTTGCTCGGTCATCACGGCTTCATCTCTATCACCGAGCTCAGCAGGTTCCCTTGGCCAATTCACCCGGGCTTGCGACAACCACCGTGGCCCCTGCCACCACAGATCAGCCTCAAGTAGTTCATCCAGTGAGCGTCCTCGACTGGGTATATCTGCTGGGTTTTCCTTTGTAGGACAGTATTTCCACTGCCGAGGGGAGACTACACTCTGAATCTCCTCCACTCGGTTAGCTACAAAGGGCTTCCAGCGCGCCTTGCGCCTAGCAAGGCTGCCATCAACTCGAGTCTCGGGAGGCTGATGTGTCTTATTGGTGTCACCCGGATCTTCGCAATCATCAGTTTCACTGAGATTTCCCCATCTAGGGACTCCACTCTTAGGTAGGCGCAGGCGGCGTATGCGGCCTGAGACGCATCACCGAAGATGTGGACCTCCACGTTTCGCACCTGTTTCACACTGTGCGAAAGCCAAGGCCTGCTAAGCTTGATTTGGGATAGTTTTTTCAGCTCTTCCTGCCAACTTCGCCATTGTTTTGAGATTTTAGGTGGGAGAGGCGAGTCCCAACTCAATCCCAGCGTCCACAGTGACTGAAACATTATCTTGGCTTGGACTGTGAATGGCGCAAGGTAGCCCAGCGGGTCATACACCTTGGCCGCCAAGCTTAGAAGCTGTCTCTTTGTGGCTCTGGACTGAGTTGTTGAGTTCGCTGGTGGCCTGAAGGTGATGACGTCCTCATCCTTCAACCAGTACACACTGAGAGCCTTGCCGAGTTCCCTTTCACCGGTTTCACACACTTCCGGTCTTGGAAGAGTGGCCAAAAGATCTACACGGTTGCTGGCCCACTTCCTAAGGTGAAATCCACCTTTTCGTAGGAACATTGGCACTCTACTAATCAACGCAGCTGCCTCTGACTCCTCATCACAACTCATCACCAAATCATCAACATACATGTTGGACAGGGCTCGCTTGATTATAACATCGCATTCCTCTGGGTTTCGTTCCGCATGTGCTTTAATCACATTCATTGCGAGGTAAGGGGAACACGCTAACCCGAAACACACACGGGTAAGTCGATACACTCGCACCGGAGAGTCCTGTACGCAGTTGCGCCACAGGAAACGACAAGCATCGCGGTCCTCCACCCGGAGTGCAACCTGCAGGTACATTTTCTCAATGTCAGCCTGCACTGCGATTTGGTACTGTCTGAAGCGGAGCAAAACACCTACCAAGTCGGTTTGCAGATTAGGGCCCGTTTCAAGGCATTGATTGAGCGAGACACCACCATATTTTGCCGACCCGTCAAACACTATTCGACATTTTAACTCACCGTTAACTGTCTTGTACACCGCATGATGTGGCAGGTACCAAGTTTTGCCATTCTGCTCGTGTTGGCTTGTCACTTCTTCTGCCCATCCATTTCGGATGTATTCTTCGATCACCGTGCTGTACGCTAGTTGTTTGGCTGGGTCTTTCATGATGCTCCTTTCTATGGCTTGCAGTCGTTGCTCGGCCAGTGAGCGATTGTTAGGTAGCCGGATTTCACCGGGTTTCCACAGCAGCCCCACAGTATACCGTGAACCATCATGTGTTAGATTGCTGTGAAACTTGGCGCTTACCGAGTCTTGAGATGGATTCTCATCTCGTGGTTTGATGCCGATGGAGTCCAGCTCCCAAAATTTCTTCAATGTCTGTTCGATTTCGTTTTCAATCTGAACACAATTGACTTGGGACGTTGGATTTGGCGAGGGATTCACCGGACCAAACACGACCCATCCCAGAGTCGTTTCGATTGCTACCGGATCGTCATGGCCACCTCGCAGGATCTTCTCACCAAGAAATCGGCCGTAGAAATCGAGACCGATCAGAACATGGATTAAGAGATTCGTGTCCCGTTCTTCTGTGAGGTGCAGCTGCTTCAGGTGTTTCCAGTCCTTGCTTCGGAAGGGCACTGATGGAATGTCATCACATATCTTTGTGAGCGTCAGGGCTTCGATAGGTTGGTTGATTCCTTCGTGAGGATGGCTCTTCAAGGGGCTTAGTCGTAGCTGAATTCTTCTGGAGGCTGCCGAATGGCAGTGAATGCCATGTATTCCCTTCACTGTGATTGTTTCGATCGGTCCTGCAAGTCCCAGGGTTTGTGCTACGTCCTCTCTCACCAAAGTCCTTTCCGCGGCGCTGTCGAACAAGCAGTTTACTGTCACCTGCTTTCCATCGGTGCCATGTGCTATTGCCCGTATTGTTTGGAAGCGTATTCTGGTAGGACCATAAGTGCTGGTGAGTAGAACGTTAGCACTTGCTTCCGTTTTCTCTTCGAGACGCGACCTTTTCTGGGATGGTTGTTTCTCGTTGTCTGGATCTCCTTGTCTTCTAGTTTGTTGGTTTGGGCTTGTTGATGTTAATAAACGGTGCAGGATCCAACCTCGTCCTTTCAGTATGCACTTTGTCGCTCGATGTCCGTGTTGCAAGCATTTGAAACACAGGTGCAGTGTCCTAGCCGTTTTCTTGCGTTCTTCCAGCCCTTGGCTTAGGAATCTCTTGCAATTTGGCAGACGGTGGTCACCTCGGCACACTGGACATTTGGGAGTAATCGAAGAGTGGAGCGCATCGATCGTGGTATGTTTTCGTAATTGTCTTCGAATGTTCTGTCGTGCCGGTGGGGACCGTGTTTTCCTGTTGGCCACATTATCTGTGTGATCCATACAGAGTGCTTGCTGACTGAGGAAGGATAGGAACGCCTTCGATGTCAACCCTTCTTCAGCCAGTTTGATGCTGTGCTCCTTCCACCTAGTTCGAGTCCGTGGTGGCAGTAGGTTAGCTAGCCTGGGCAACAGCATCCGAAAGCCAGATATGAGCTTGGTGTCTCGTGTATCAATGTCTCTTCCGATTGCGCGTATCTCCAATAGTTGGCTGTTGATTTCGTCGTGCAACCGTAGCAGCTCCTTTCGACTGTGGCTAGATGCTGGCTGCAATTCAAGAAGGCGGTTGATGTGGGCGTCTAAGATATCGGTTGTTCTGTGAAAACGATCGTGAAGTAGCTTCACCAACTCTTCGTAATTCTCTGCCGTGACGGTCAGGCCGTTAGCAAGTTGGAGAGCCTCGCCAGATAGGCATGATTTCAGATGGACGAATTTCGTGACATTGTCGAAGTCCTTTCTACGGTGCACTGCACCGTCAAATTGGCCCCAAAATGCCTTGAATTCGAGAATGTCCCCGCTGTAGGTTGGTAGCTTGGGGATTTGGACAATGGCGCTCAGCGGCACGCATTCACCTTGATGTTGCGTTGCGGTGTTTTGTGACAAGTGCGGCTGCTGGCTGGAGTTTTTTAGCAGGTCGTTTGCTTTACTTTGAAGCTGCGTAACCAGGTCCAGCAGCTGATCGTAGCCGGCAAGTGCTTTAGCCCTTTCGCTGTCAGGTAGTTCTTCCTGTCTTGCTCGGCGGGAGTTGATGAACGCTTCTTTCCCCTCATCGACTGCGTTTATTGCATCGCGGATGGCTACCAAGTCTGATTCGTTGTCACACAGACGCTGCAATCGCTGGATTCTGTGTTCTAATGACTTTCTTTCTGTGTCAAAGGGGATGATCTTCTTCTTCCTGAGTTGCCTCATTTCAGAACGTTGGTGATGAATCGTGTCGTGTACTTGATCCATAGGTCGCTGGTTCAAGTCCGGCTCGGAGGACCAAAATGTAGAGAAATCTTTGGTTTGAACTTGACGATCTTTCTTGTGGTGGACTGTATAGGATATTTATAGACAATTAACGACAGCGGATCTGACGAAGAATCGGTTTATTCAGATGAACAGTGAGTAACGGTAAAGATATAGCGGTAGAAAAACGGCTCTGGCATTATTCGATACGGCGTGTTCCGTGTTATTTTTCCCTCCTCCCTCCGCACTTGTATTTATATCTTTTTCTTGACCTCACTCCGCGTCTGGCGACCCAGATCGTCGAAAAATAATTAGGAAATCGGCTTGGTTGCGCAATCCCTCGGACTGTGCATCTTAGCCGGAGTCCGAACAGGCGCGCTGTCAGCCACATTTCACTTTGACGCCTTTTCGGCAGCTGACCACCGGAGTTGTGGCAGATATGTGACAGGACGCTGACCTTTTCACCTCTTAATTGCTATTCCATTGTTTTCCATTGAGAAAAACAAGGGAGCAACTGGCGTTGCGCAATTGTTGTTTTCGTACCAGGAGCAATGCTTTGTTGCCACGGGAATTTTTAGATAGTGATGAGCAGGTATTGAAAAGATTTCTCAACAGATTCGTTCAAATTTTCAAAATTCTGTTAAATATTTTGTGGCTCAGTTTCCCGACAGTTAAGCATTATTTCACTTTGAAAACTATCGAATCCATTCAACTTTCTAGATTTGATTTGCCTATTTTATAAATATAATTTCAATTGTGAGCTCATTGATTCCAACCTTTTACTTTATAATTAGCTAAAATACTTTTCCATTTCATTGGTTCAAATATTCCAATTTGGATTACGTAATTATAATAGTAATGATGTAACATTAATGCATCATTCTGCAAAACATAGAAGCAACAAATGAACAACGAAAAGAAGAGAAAGCTGAACCAAGAAATGTTAAATAAGCATGTTTATCTAAGTCATTCCTTTGTTTTCATAATTCGACACGTAATGGCATTTTCGATGGTAACAAAGCTAGTTTCGTTCAATAGCTTGACAATGAAGAAAGTTGTACAGAGATCATCATCAGTCAGGTCAACATTCAGCAACTAACATTCTTTGTTTTCTGCTTCATTTGGTAAAATAATTTCGAAATGCAACAGATCCTTTTTGATCTGCAATATTGAACATTTGCTTATCATTTTAATACAACAATTGCAACTTGAATGTTTAGTTAACCCAGTAGTCGGTTTACTTTAGATAATGAAAAACAAAGGTAATACAATTTAAACAAAATCTATAACCACGGATGGTTATTTTAAACCAAATTCCATATTCGTATTTTTTATTTAAATAAACATAACACGAAAAACAACAACTGTGGTGAACAGGATAGTAAGAAAGAGTGGAAAGATTAAAGATAAATTCGTTTGCAAACCAGAAACATTTTCAGATCAGGCAGGAAATCAGAAAAGTATTTCGATGCTAACAAAAATTAACAATTGCCAGTCCTAGTTTTAACTCAGAATTGCAGCTTTGGACAATTCATCACTTGTTGACTTTCCCATTGCATTAAAATCGCCTTTAGCTACTCTTCAGAACATTTTTTGACAATCGGAAAAGCATCTTATACATAAATCTCATATAATTGCCAGCTAAAACGAAATTTATTTGATGAACTCAGATAAATGAGTGTAAAACACTTTGAAAGCAGAAAGGAAGCGATGGACAGCACCAAGCAGAATAGCAGTTAAAGCTGCTTCAAATTCACTCTTCAGTGGACATCGCATACTTTGATATTAGCATTTGTGCGCCACTTGTGTGTGATTAAATCATTTTCTGTTCTGTTCCTTGTTATGGGTGATGTCTCTAAGCTACATCTTGTACCAAATCGTAGCGGAAGTGTCTCTCGTTTTTGAAGGAAGGGCATACAAATACATATGAGATACACCAGTAAACAGAAGAAACATGGGGTTTGCTCAAAAGCATGCGCTAAATGTACAGTGTGTATACTTCGTTATTAAGGGTTAGTTTATTTTGGTATAGGACAAAGAAGGCTGCAAGGGTGCCATATGGACAAGCCTGTATGTGACAGCTGTGGGTTTGGTCCCGTTCGGTATTGTTGTTGCTGCTGTTGGCTAGTGAAAAATAAAAATCACTTTATATTTTGTTTTTTATGAATTGTTGCTATCGCATTTGATATGACGTCACTGTGTTACAATCAAATAGAGAACAATGATAAAAATTATTTTCAGGAATGCTGATCATGAAAAAATATAAACTTCACCACAAATAATATATTCAAATAAACAAAATTTCAAAGAACGACGAAACTTCATAAATTTTGATTGAAACAGACAGTAAAATTTTTAAATAATATTTTCATTATTAATGTTACGCCACTATTATTATAATTACGTAATCGCAAATGGAATATTTGAAGCAATGAAATGAAAAAGTTTTTTAACTAACCATAAAGTGAAAAGTTTGAATCAATGGGCACTTAGACAAAGCAAACCAATAAACAACGACATGAAGATCCAATAAAATAGCGCGGTTAACGAAAAGTAAGAAAACGTGATCGAAATTTTACCCGACTGGATCATCCCATGAATGAAAGAATATACACAATGCCTATGAAATCTTTACGGAGGTCGACATATGATGCAATGCAAACTTCATAAGACAATGATTCCTTATAAACCTAGCAGTCACTCTAGCATCTACATCTAGCAGTCTAGCAATGCAATTTGTTCGTGATTAAATTTTAGTGATTTTATGAAGCTTTACATTATATGAGTATTAAAGTAGCGTCAATGCATTGATTAGAATTTACTAATTAGTATTAAATTAGTAAATTTAATAAATCAACAACGGTCTAAAAAGATGAAGCATTTTTTAAATTCATTCGTTTCACATAACTTTTCAGCATCTGCATAACATTTGATTCCAAGTTTTCAGGTACCGTTTTCCTTCCTAAAATATGAATTTTAAGTTTACAAACAGTTCATAATCTTAAAATTACATCACAAATACATTAAAGCTAAATAGAAAATAAAAATTTTGTAAATATATACGGTTTGATGCTAACTACAAGCACGGAATATTTATAACTTTCATATACTACCTGTTATCCAGTAATATATGTCCCATTCGTTATATTCGCCATTAATTAATTGGTCGTATGTATTTAAATCATCGGCAGTAAGCAAATTACATGTTCTTCATAAAATTTACTAAAAATAAATGCTATAACAAAGTAAAGTAATAGTTGGAAATAACTAAAGTTAAATAAATTGTTATAAGAGAAAAAAAAGCACACCCCAATATTAAGTCGTTTTCAAGAATGCCACGCTTCTTGCTTTGATACAGAAGTCGTGCTCGTTTAGTTTCTAATGAACAATTTTTATGTTCTCTAAATTGACTATAAGAAGTCGCAGAGCTAAATAACCGGAAATTAACACAAAACTTTCTCAACAAATTTGGTAAATTTGACATATTAGAATAAAAATACCGTATAATGCTCATCAGTTCAATTTTTTAATTACATAAATAAAAAAAACAAAGAGAATAGACAGTCTAAAAAATTATATTTATTTATATGGAATCGTTTTTAGAAATTCTAATGATATTAACTGGGTCTAGTACTTATTTCCCCGCTGACTCCGCTACTTTTTTCAGTAAAATTTCATTGGTTGCCGCTCTGACGTGTGCCTGTAAATTTCATTTGTTGTCACTCCTTAGCATTTTATTTGTCAAATATTATTTCATTTTATTTGTTAATTTTATTTCATTTTATTTGTCAATTTTATTTCTAACCTTTTGACTGTTATATAATAATTCTGTTGTTCTCAGACTGAGGAAAGTAAGAAAATGAATTACTATGAAAAAAATAATAAAAACAGTACAATATAATACATACAATACAATACAGATACAGTGCAATGCAGTACAAATGTAATACAATAAACCATGTTGTTGTAATTTCTCTTTACAATCTGATTCTCAAGTTCGTCCAGCAACATTCGATATTACGGGAGATCCAAAGAAAACGGAGGCGGCTGATCTCGCTCAGGCAAGCTAATGCTCTTTGCGCAACAGCAAACAAAACACTGAATTTGGAACTTTATTCCAACGATTGGAGTCAATACAGAATCTAATAACTTTTAAGTTCGGGAAATAACACACAAAGCTAAGAATAAACAGGAACTCGATCACACACCAACACGACACACACAAGAATACGTTATCAATCGCGCTTGCTCACTTCCTTGCTGATTAAGTCATCACGACCGCCAAGCTCGTCTACGGTAGCCGACACGGATGTTCAGGCTCAAAAAAAGAATTTTCAACAGTCTCCCCCCGGATGGACGTAGTCCATCACCATGCTTTCGCTGGCTCTAGCAGCACCAGTAACCGACTCGGTCGTGTCAATACACCCCGTGCGGTTCGGAGTCGAACGGACCGAACAATGCCGTCACTCCCCGGCAGGAGTTCGGTAATAACTTCCAGCTTCCAGCGATTGCGGGGAACCGTCTTCGGTGACAAGCAGCAAATCATCGACATCCGGTGGACGGTCGATCTTCTTCCACTTGCCACGAACATTGAGGGAGACCAAATACTCTTCCGTCCACCGTTTCCACAAGTGGCGCATCAACAGATGTTGGTGCCGCCAACGACTGCCAAGATGCCTGGCCCCCGTTCCGCTGGGCGTTTCTCCAGAAGAGGTTGGAAGCGCGGCTAGTTCTCTCCCAATGAGGAAGTGCGCCGGGGTAAGTGGAGCACAGTCCTTTGGGTCTTCGCTCAAGAGCGTGAGCGGCCGGTTGTTAATGCGAGCTTCCAACTCGCACAAGGTGGTCCGGAGTTCATCGAAACGAAGCAGTCTTCTTCTGAGCACCTTCCGCAGTGCGTTCTTGACCGACCGGACAAGCCTCTCCCAGTATCCGCCGCTCCAAGGAGCTCTTTCAGTGGTGTATCTTCACTGAATGCACCTGCAGGCCAACTCGTTTTGAAACTGTTCAGCGAGCTTGCCGACGAAAAGCGAGCGGATGAACGCATCTGCCTGCTTGAATGTTCGAAAGTTATCCGACTGGATCACTTCCGGGGTGCCTCTCCTGGCCACAAAACGGCGGAACGCGGAGAGAAAACTCGTGGTCGTCATGTCGGCAACGATCTCAATGTGCACTGCGCGAGTTACCATGCAGGTGAAGAGACAGATGTAGACCTTCTTCACGCCGCGATCTTCATCCCGCACATGTAACGGCCCGGCAAAGTCCAATCCTACGTGACCGAACGGAAACGTAGGTTCCACTCGAGCGACCGGCAGTTCACTCATCAAAGGACAGAACGGACGTCCATCTTGCTGTCTGCAGGTGATGCAAGATCTAATGCATCTTTTCACCGCCTGACGTCCGCGAATCACCCAATAGCGTCGCCGTAAAGCCGCTAGAGTCTGGTTCACGCCCGCGTGCAACTCGGACTCGTGGGCTCGTCGCACGATGAGCGCCACAATTGTTCCGTCAGGGGGAAGCAACAACGGGTGTTTATGACACCACGGCAAGGCTGCGTTGATCAATCGACCTCCAACGCGCAGGAGTCCTTCCATATCCATAAACGGGGAGAGTGAAGCGATTTGACTGATCTTCGGCCACTCAGTGGAACCGGATCCAATTCTGTGAATCGGAAAGGCTCCTGCTTGGACTTCTCTCACCCACTTCTTCTCTGCCTCTTGCAACTCCAAGAGCGTGAGTGAGCTGTTCCCTCTTCGTTCACCTCGGGGTCCTCTCGCTTGGTCTACCCATCGCCAACATATGCGGTAACACGAAGCAGCTTGTTCATTCGGCTTTACCTGGTTGGACCATTTGTAGCCCTTGCGCTGGCAACGTGGTGGTCAGTGCAACAGTCGTCCTCCGTTCAGGGTCCGTTCCCCTGGCTTCCTCAGGGGAGACAACGACGCTCAACCGTGGCCATTCACTCTCGGGTTGCTGCAACCAGTCGGGCCCATTCCACCACAAGTGGTCTTTCAGGAGTCTTTCCAACGTACAACTTCGACTCAGTCGATCGGATGGGTTGTCTGCTGTTGGAACATATCGCCATTGGCTCGCCTCAGTGAGTGTGATTATCTCTTGCACACGGTTCGCTACAAATGTCTTCCACTTTCGTGGATCTCCTTTGATCCAACTTAGGGCGACAGAACTATCACTCCAACAGACTTGCTTGTCGGTCGAGGAGCCCATTTCCTTCGTGATGTACGCCTTCAATCTAGCCGCAAGCAAAGACGCCATCAATTCCAGACGCGGAAGACTCAGGCGTTTGATGGGCGCCACACGAGCTTTGGCGAGGACAAAGCGGACTTGAGGCACTCCATCACGTGCTTGCGTAAGCAGATACGATACCGCTCCGTATGCCGCTTCAGCGGCGTCTCCAAACACATGCAATTCTGACCTGCCAACTTAATCCCGGGGAACAGGGACCAACTCACGCTGGACCTGGATGGCAGACAGTCGTTCCAGCTCATCTTTCCAGCTGATCCACTTACCGTTGATCTCGGCCGGTAATGGATCGTCCCATTCGATCCCGGTGAGCCAAAGAGCGTGGAACAGCTTCTTTGCTCAGATTGTGTACGGAGCTACACATCCCAATGGATCAAAAACTTTGGCCGCTAGGCTTACCAATTGACGTTTGATATCGTGCTGTCCAAGAGGGATCTCTGCTGGAGGCACGAAGTCAGAACATCAAGCCGGCGATTCCAGTAAAGTCGAGGGTCATCCAGAGTCGGCTTGTCTCTAGCGGCGACGTTACTTCCACGGGCAAATCAGAGAGAGCTGCAGTGTCGTTACTGGCCCATTTCTTCATAGCAAAACCTCCATTCTTCATGAGGTTGCATAGCTGCAGGATTAAAGTCCGGGCCTGCCCAATCCGGTCACAGCTCGTTGCAAGGTCGTCCACATACATATCTGACAAAACCTTGTCAGCCAATGCCTTGACCTTGCCATGACTCAGAGCGTGGTGTCGGATCACTCTCATCGCCAGGAATGGGGAACAAGAGAGATCAAAACCGACCCGAGTCAAGCGATAAATCCGAGCAGGGCTCTTTGAGCCTGCTGCTTGCCAGAGAAACCGGCACACGTCACGATCCTCTGGCCGAAGGCCGATCTGCAGGTACATCTTTTCGATGTCAGCCTGGATCCCAATTCTGGAACGACGAAACCGGAGCAATATCGCGACCAAATCGGGCTGTAATTTTGGTCCAGGTTCAAGACAGCGATTCAAAGATGCGCCATTCATCTCAGCTGAACCGTCAAAAACCACACGGCATTTCTCTTTCCCCGGGCCGCCTTGGTACACCGCGTGGTGTGGCAAATACCACGTCTTGCCAATGGGGCCGCTTTCGCCTGGACCTCTTCTGCCCAACCTTGATCGAGATTTGATTGTATGACGTCAGCGTATTCACGCTCCTTATCCAGATCCCGCGCCAGTCGATGTCTCAAAGATCTGAGTCTTCTCTTCGCCATTTCCAAGTTGTTTGGAAGTGGCGAGGCGCCTGGCTTCCACAACAGGCCGACTGAATATCTCTGTCCATCAAAGCTGACTGATTCTTCAAACCGAGTCAGCGCTGGCTCAGACTTCGCGTCTTCAGTCGCTGGAAGAATTCCAAGGGCCTCCACTTCCCAAAATCGTCTCAAGAGCCGACTCAGACGATCTTCTGTCTGAGCGAGGAGGGTGGTTTCCTCGCGATCGACTGCTTGCCGCGTTGTTGGTCCACACACAATCCATCAAAGATGGTCTCAATCGATACAGGATCATTAGGACCGCCTCTTCTCACGCCTTGACCAAGCACTTGGAAGTAAGCATCGAGTCCAATAATGATGTCAATCTGAACTCGGCCGGGTGTTATCTCATTTGATGGGAGTGATGGAATCTTATCCTTGCAAAACCAAGGCGTCGGTGTGGCAACAAGGTCATCGCAGAGATTCGGTAAACTGAGGGCTGTCAATTCAATTCCCTCGTTGAATGACTCCAAACACTTAGATGGAATAGGGGTGAGACGGAATTGTACGCGACGAACATCTGCGATTCTCACGTGGAGACCATTCACGCCTTTCATCGTCATAGCTCTCGTTGGGCCCTGTAAATCCAACTCATCCGCAACATCGTTCCGGATGAGTGATCGCTCTGATCCGGTGTCCAGCAAACAGTTGACCAGCTTCTTTTTCCTTTTCTCTCCGTGCGCCATCGCACGCACGACTGGCAACCTGATTGCGGTCTGACCTTCAGTTGAAGAGAGATGGATTTCGATAGGGGAGGTTCCTTCCTCAGATCCATCTTCGACCTTCTCGTTCTGATTCCTAGAGAGCAAGGCCTTTGCTTCAATGGAATCGATTCCGGGACTGCGCGCGGCCGATGAAGCTCGTTTCGTGGGTGCCTTGCCTGCAAGGACAGCGTCTCCCGCCAATAGAGGATTCCAAAACTGATTGGACTTCCTCTTCTCGCATCTTTCCCTGCGATGTCCTTGAGCAAGGCAAACAAAGCAAAGCTTCAACTGCATTGCCCAATGCCGTCGCTGCTGAACCGAATAACTTCGGAACGGTGGACAACAGTCCGCCAGATGATCCCCTTTGCAGACGGGACATCCGCCGCCGGGTTCCATCTGAACAGCTGCGGTAGTGAAACGAAGGTCAGGCTTCCGGGCATTGTGGTAAGGCTCCTGTTGATGCCCTTTCGTTGGTGTCTTTGTTCTGCTTCCGATGTCAGTGTCCTTTATCCTAGCGTGTTCCAATAAGAAGGCTAGAAATACGTCCGAATGTATCTCGTCGTCTTTCTTGTCCTTGACAAAGGTTTTCCATTCAGTCACCGTTCCAGACGGGAGTTTCCTCTTCAGTGTTGGCAAGATGACGTGAAAACCACTCAGGCCGCAGTTGACATCTTTGCCCAAGGCCTTCAGCTCGAGGAAGTGCCGGTTCAAATCGTCGTGGAGCCTGGTCAACTCCCCAGCTTCTTCGTTTGAACACGCCTTTACATTCATCACACTCAGAACGTGACTCTCCACCACGTCTGGGATTCTATAAAATCGGGTCTTCAGAGTGTGCACTACTTCCGGGTAGTTCTCTGCACAAATGGTAACACCTTCTATTGCCTTCAGAGCTGAACCAGATAGACACGATCTCAAGTGGAGAAGCTTTGTGATGTCATTGAGACATTCTTGTTGATGTATACTACTCTCGAACTGATCCCAAAATGATTTGAATTGCAGAATATCGCCGTCGAACTTGGGCAAGGGTACACGCGGGGGTTTTACTTGCTCGGCGGCGAACGTCAAGCTTGAGCTCTGCTTCGGATTCACCGCTGGTCCATTTCCTCATGTAACTCCATCTCCTCATCTTCGGCCTCATGTAACTCCTAAGTGGTCAAGTTGCCGCCATGCCGTTCGCTCACTGAGGAACGGCAGTTCTTCGCAAATCTCCGGCAGTAGGCGCTGATTCGGAATAACTTTTCGATGTTACCATACCTACCCGGATGTAAAGGTTCTTCGGTGGTTTGTACGGTCATTAAGGCACAAGTGGCATGTTTCGAGGTGCGCTCTTCCCCTGGTGGAATCAGAGGGTTGCGCTCGTGATTTTCCTTTCTCCGCGGCCATGCTTGCTGCGGTCTTGCAAGCCATGTTAACCCGTGCCACCATACGTTTCCTTCTGCGAGTTTCGTCACAGTCACGCCCCGGCTCAACCAGTCAGCCGGTCTCCAAGACGCCGGTTCCACTAGTTGTTGGATCTCTTCGACTCCATTTCGGACAAATGGTTTCCAGCGACTGGCTGCCGACCTTACCAAGACAGAGCAACTTCGCTGTCGCACCAACACGTGATAGAGTGGATCGGCAGACTCAGCGCTCTCTGCGTGTAGTGCACTAGCCTAGCCGCGACCAAGGCCCCCATGAGCTCCAATCTTGGGAGACTCAATCGCTTTATGGGGGCGACGCGGGTTTCTGCAGTGACCAAACTCACTAACGCAAGCGGAGCGGTTCCACGCGCAAGTAAATCACTGCGCCGTAGGCCAGTTCGGATGCATCGCAAAACGCGTGGAGCTCAACACGCTTGGCTTCAATCAGCGCTACCGGCACTAGTGCTCGAGGGACATTGATGAGTGGAAGCTCTTCCAGTTCTTGTTTCCATTTAACCCATAGATGATCCACATCATCTGGCAAGGGTTCGTCCCAAAAAGTTCCAAGTTGCCACAAAGATTGAAATAGGATTTTGGCTCTTACCATGAAAGGGCCAGGAAGCCCATTGGGTCGAAGATGCTGGATGCCGTGCTTAGCATCTGGCGCTTGGAATCCCGGCCGTCACGGCTCAGTGTTCTCGGAGGGATGAAGGACAAGTGGTCCCTTGAACGGTCCCAATAAATTCCCAAGGTTTTCCAAAGACATCCCGGGTTACGGTCGATCGCCTCTCCGTTGGGATCGCTCTGAGTGCAGCCGGCTTATTGCTGGCCCACTTATGCAGGTAGAACCCTCCAGATGCCATCAGCTCTTCCAGCTGAGTTGCCAGCGTCCTTGCCTCATCAGGTGACTCACAGGATGTTGCCAAGTCATCCACATACATGTTGCACAGCACTTCTGATGCCGCTCGTGGTGCTGTGGCTTGGTGTCGTCGGGCATGCACCCTCACGGTGCTCACGGCTAAGAATGGGGAGCAAGTTAAATCGAAACACATCCTGGTAAGTCGGTACTTGCAAACCTCTTGTGTCTCGTCTCTCCAGAGAAATCTGCAAGCGTCTCGGTCTTCTTCTCGGATTTGAACCTGGAGGTACATGCTCTCAATATCCGCCTGTAGGCCAACCCGGAAGCGGCGAAAGCGAAGGAGAGCCCTTAAAGGTCCATCTGGATGGGGGGTCCAGCCTCCAGCTGACTGTTCATGAGTCTTCCGTAACGCGCTGAGCCGTCAAACACCACGCGGCATTTCCGTTCTTCGCCTTCTCCCTTGTAGACCGCATGGTGCAGGAGGTACCATGTGCGCTTTGGGGGGCCGGACTCTGTTGCTGGTTCAGCCCAGCCGTTCACCAGATACCGCCGCATGGTTGACGAGTAATCACAACTGTCCTTGTCACTTTGTGCTAGGCGTCGCTCGACCGTGGTGAGCCGGCGCATGGTTTGTTGACGTTGACCGGAAGGTCCGGTTTGCCTTCGCTCCACAGGAGACCAACTTGGTATCTCTCTCCGTTAAAGGACAGGGATTTCTCAAATCGTTCCATCATCCTTGTATCCTCAGGTGCGACGTCATCCTCTGGAGTAATTCCCATTGCTTCGATTTCCCAAAACTTTCGCAATGCAGCGTCTGTCGGTTCCTCTACTTTCATCAAGAGGACCCTCGCTTCTTCACTCGGGCTTGAATGGGGTTTTCCGCAAATTATCCAGCCAATAGTGTTTCTAGAGCAATCGAGCCGGTCGCGTTTCTTTTCATACGGCCCATGACGAAATCGTAATAATGATCGACACCAATCAGTACGTCGATCGTCAACGGTCGCTGCGGTTTTGATTGCTGCCCAACTTCCGTCCGAGCGGCGTCCTTGTCCTTGTTACTCAGCGAGCAGCTCATGCTATGGGGGATTTTTCCACAAATACGGGGAATGGCCAACGCTTCAACGCGGCGTCTCAACACCGGTTGATCCGCAACGCTGTTGGCTCCCAGACTGAATTCCACCCTTCTTGAGAGCGCCAAGCTACCACCAACTGTCTCAAGTCGAACCTTCTCGTAAAACCCCGTGAGGCCAAGGGCTTCGGCAATGTCCTTCCGAATAAAAGATACCTGCGCACCGGTGTCGAGGAGGCAGTTCACTACCGCGTGATTCCCATCTGGTCCATACGCACGTGCACGCACAATCTGGAGGAGAGCCCCTTTGCCATTTCCCTTGGCCAGCATGCCTCGTTGCACGCTGCTTGGATCCGTCCGGTTGGCCGACTCTCTCGGTGTGCTTGAATGCAACAGCTCATGATGAGTTTGTTCGCACCCATCCACTGCGCATGTTCGATTCTCACGGCAGCTTTTTGTCAGATGGCCGGCCTCCAAACATTTGAAACAAACGCCCTTGGATCTAGCCATGGCCATCCTCCTCGTCAGGTCTGCCCTTGTAAACTTCTCGCAAACGGCACCCTTGTGCTTACCTTCACAGAATGGGCAGTTTCCAAGGGCAGCGACTGCCAATGCAGCAGCTGAAGATGTGACACGGTCCGCGTTTTTCCATGTGGAACGCGACAGTTTCCTTGGAGTCCTTCGATGTTCCGACCTTCCTACCGACCTTTCTCCGTCCTCTTCCAATGGTTTGGTGAGTAAATTCGCCAGCCATTGAGCGAATTCAAGGAATTTCTTGAGGTTGTCTTCATCTTCTCCTGCATCCGGCCCTAGCTTCATATCCCATGCCTTTAGCAGTTCCAGAGGGAATTTATCCCTCACCATTGGCATCATGGACTAACTCAAAGGGAGAGGGCCAGCGAATGGATCCCTGTTCAGTGCCACGAGGCAGCGCAGATGCTTCGTCACTTCATCCACAAATGATTGGATGCCACGCATCGACATTCGCTGCACGCTGGCAACTTCCACAGTGCCGTCAGGTGTTCGCGCACCACCATTCTTGGCCGGCCAAAGCGGGCCTTGAGAATACTTACGGCCTGCGGGTAGTTGGCTGCAGTGAGCGGAATTCCCTCAATGGAGCTCCGCGTTCTCCCTTCAGTGCTGGATATCAGGTAGGTGAACTTGGTGGCGGCATCCAGGTTGCTTCGGTTGTGTATGCTTGCCTCAAATTGGGCCCAGGATGTGGGGAATTCCAAAACTTTCCCTGAGAACTGCGGGAGCTTCATCTCCGGCAGTCTCCCGTTTCCGGCCCTGACGGTCGGTCTGCAAGAATCATCGCTGTCGATGCCCATGGGACGGTTTCCGTGCGCCTCCTCAATTATTGCGCACGCTCGGGATTTCCGCTGTCTGAACAGCTTTCGCCACTTTGACCAGTCTTCTATCGCGGACTGATGCCCTTCTCCATCCAACTCCAATACCAATTCACCTTGGAATGCGTCTGACTCATGGTAGATCTTTTCCGTGAGGGAGATCTGCTCCTTGATCTAGCGGACGTCAGCTGACTCTAAGCACAATCCTCGAGTTCTGCCAACAATTGGTTCAAACGATCCTTGTTCGCAGCAAGCTTCTTGGATCTGACCTTCGCAGCAGACTC
>LKDY01000253.1:0-38686 GCA_002221485.1 Trichinella murrelli | reverse complement strand
CTATGTAAAAGCAACCCTGAATTCGAGGAAGTTGAGTATTGAGAAGTATTAAAAGCGTCGTGTGGCAGTTGTTAAATAGATTGCTGCAGAGTTTCAACAAAGGTTAGATTCATGTATTGCTATCTGAACTGTCCATTTGTATGCAGTGCTGCATATTCTACGTTGACTTCAATCGTTAAATAAAATTCCGTATTCAGTGTTTCCTTTGCTAATGTGCGATAAGCATTAGCTTGCTTGATGAAGATCTGCAACGTTTTGTTTGAATCTCCCATTGCATCGTGTATCGCTGGAAGACCTTGAAGATCACACTGTACAGTCAGCCCTCACCATCGCGGCATATGAGTTCCAGACGAACGCGAATACTGAATTTCCTCTAATTCTGCTGATTCTATTCATACATTCCGTCGATGCTGCCTAATCCTACGCAGTTGCCTGATAGCTGCAAGGGATATCACAGACCGTTACTAACTTGCAGGTCAAATATTTATTTCGTATTTATTTTTATATTGTTTGATTGACTGTATAACAGTCGAAATTCTGACTGTTCAGCGCATTTTTTTAAAAAACATTGTCACTATAATATTTACCTCGTGCATTTCGTTAGTACTCAAATTTTGCATTATTTTCGCTCTGTGTTGAACTGTGCTAGCATAAAAGCGGACCTTTTGCACTTCCAGACATGTCTGGAGCTGTTGACTAGTCTAGAATTGCAGGACAGTTGCTGCCGTAAACCAGCTTCCTGTTCACAGTGCATCCTTTCCTTCACCTTAATGCTTTTATTTTTTTATCTTAGCATTAGTAGCGGTTATATAGCCTCCCAATTTGGTTGAGTTGTTATTATTGCTGCTATGGTGTGGAACCTCATAAGCGGATCTGCAGATCCACAGCATAAATACACACTAGGTGCAAAATGGGATTTATTTTTTGGTGGTTTTGAAATCGCGAATGTTGAAGGCCAGCTGTATTAGAATGTACACCAGTAATGTTTCACTTAAGAGCTTTTGGTAATTTCTAATTTGAAGAAGGTTTTTATTATTCAAACTGTTGTATATTTGAGGAAGGTTGATTGCGATGATGAGTTAACGTACAACGGTATAGCGTTTTCTTGTATTTATTGACCAAAACACAATTGAACACACACGATACGAGTAAGTTAAAAGGACAGTCAACACAACACACTACTAACACGCATACACACATGTCACTCGGAGTGGGGTTACAACTCAATAGGAATATAAAGATGGTTAAAATATAACAGTTTTATCTTCTATCATAAAAAAAAATCTTATCAATCAACAATGTGTCCCAACACTTCCCCCAAATTGTTGAATTGCTTTGGGCTCTCACCACAAAGATTTCCTAGACCCAAGTCTGATATGCACTTTTCGTGCTTCGACTTGAACAAACCTTTCGTTAGAACGTCCGCCATCATCTGCTTTTGAAGACGGTTGACAATTTTCCATGTATTGTTTTTTACTAAGGCTTCATACTCAGGCTTCATTGCTTCCAACCATTCTTTTGATTTATGGCATGACAGTGCCTCTGTCACACTTTTCAGGTCGTTCATTACTACTATTGAAGCGACATCTTCACAAGGAACGGGTTGTACTTCTTCTTTCTGGTATACTTTCTTCGGACGCCCACGTCGTCCACTCCTGACCAATCTTTCTCTTCCGGGTAATACTTTTATTTTTCTTGTCTCAGTCACTTGTTCTGCTTCGTTTTGTAGAATGGTGCCTCCACTTTGATGTGTTTCGTTTGATTCGTTAGGAGTCAGTTGTAATTCAAGCGTTTCCTTTTCCTTTTCACGGGTGTCGTTGGCAGGCCATTCCTGGTTTTGCGCGGTGAGCTGATGAAACGTTTCATCATTTTCAAATTTTCTGATGAATTTCAGGTCTCGACTTTTAAATACCTTCCTTTCCACGGGACACCAGAGTCGGTATGCTTTGATTCTGTGCTGGATCCGATGAATATGCATTCTTTTGATCGTGTGCTGAACTTCCCCTTTCCGGGGATTGTCAAGCACGTATGCCCTTTCTCCGAAGGTTCGAAAGTAATTTAAAGTAACCTTCCTGCCGTTCCATAATGTTAATGGTATTTCACCATTCAAGCTCCTAGACGGCAACGATTCCCGATATAACAGGCCGTTGAAATCGCTTTAGCCTAGAAGTTGAGTGACAACTTCGATTCCAGTAACATACATCTCGCCATATCCAATAATGTGCGATTTTTCTTCTCGGCCACACCATTTTGTTGTGGGGTATATTGCACTGACGTTTCATGTCAGATACCGTTCACTCTCAAGAACTTCTGAAACTTTTCGCTGCAGTATTCAGTTGCGTTTTCTGATCGCAACGTTTTAATTTTGTTTCCAGTTTGATTCTCAGCATGTGACTTGAAGTCCATGAAAGCATCTAAGACTTCATTCCGATTCTTGAGGAAGTAGATTTCACACCATCGGGAGTGATCGTCATTCAATGTGACAAAGTACTTCGATCCTCCTATGGAATTTTGTTGCACAGGGCCACAGATATCTGTGTGGATTAATTTTAATGGACGACAACGTCTCTTAATTTGACTTTTTGAAAAGGGGGATTGCGTCTGCTTCCCCTTAATACATATTTCACATACCGGCAGCTTTTCTTTGCCAACTTTCATACCAAATACCTTTTCATGTCTTGTCAGTTCTAGGAGGCTCCTTTCATTCAGATGACCGAGGTTCGATCGACAATGCTTCGCCTTGTCCCACCTTTCCACAGCGATGGCACTTATATTTGAACGATTTTTCATTGTCTTTGCGATGGGATTTTTCAATCATACGTTGGCTATTTTTCAACTGACACTTCCCTCTGGCAAACATAGCATCGTTGTGTTTTTGTTCTCTATTCTTGCGAGCTTCGCATTCTTCCAGCAATTTTATTTTCAATAATTCTGGCTTCGGCAACTCGTCGGAAGACTCTATTGCAATTTAAAAGCTTTTGTATTAGTCTGGAATAGCGTAAAGCAAGAGAATCAAAAGTAGGTAGGTCATCAGCTGTTTCCAAGTCCATGGCCTTCAAGTTGTCAACGCAATTGAAGAATACCCTCAGGAAGTCATTCATCTTTTGTTCATTATTCATTTTGATGAATGTTCAATATGAAAATGACTGTGGTAACGCGTATGGTTTCTCCTTGGAGCGCAAAAGCTCACAATATAATGACGGATAATTTCTTCATGAGTGTGGGTCTGGTGGAGAAACTTATAGCACAAAATGTATCTATTGTTGGCACATCGCAAGAAACAACAAAAGCAACATCCCACCAAAAAATGGCGGTCATAATCGAAAGTCAGGTGATCTCATTTCAGATTTGATTGACAACTGATACTAGTAAGTCACGTACAAAAAATCGAATGCGTCCTATTATTATCCACCATGCACCATAGCAGAAACGTCTCTCTGGAGAAGACAACAAACTGAGCACGAAGTCTGTTATAGACAAACTGGAACGGCCGTGCTCCTACAAGCGGTAGAATCATGATGGCCCGTGGCATTACGAGTTTTCAGTATGCTCGATGTTGTAGGAGTGGCTGCGGATATAATATGGACATCCAATTATTCTGAGTGGAACGCCAAAAGGTAACATCGTAAAATTCTATTATTATTATCGTAGATAGTATTATAATCGTAGAATTATTAAAGAGGTTTCTGTTGGAATACGGTAGATATTTTACAGAATATGCTCTGGACTGAAGAGCGGATATATACACTTTGAAGTTTGTACAAGTATATGAAAAAAGTCATTACAGGAGCTTGAGATTAACATCGATCGTTCACCATGAAAAACGATGAAAATTCAAACAGTGTTGCACCTTCTGCAGTGAAGTCAAAGAAAAAAGTTAAAAAATGATGAAAATTATGCAAAGCGCCATGTTGCACAGCACGTCCACAAAATCTGCCCCAACTGCCATCGCAGGCCAAGCATCTCCAAAGACCCCAAAAGTCCAAATATGCACATAATTCAAAAAGACCATCTAAGGGCTAAAATGAACGACCTACTACTTTCTTTCAACTTAATCAGAGAAAATTTAACAAATTTTTATTACTTTTTTAATTTAAATTTTCAACTGATGTCGAATTATGAAAGGTCAAGATTTGAATATTATAACATTTTTATGCAAAGAACCTGATCAATCATTTTAAGTTTCAAAAACAAACACTCCAGAGAATATTTCGTTTTAAAACCTAAATTTAAAACAATTTTCTCAACTACATAATAATAGTAACATAATTTTTAAATTTAAAAATTGAAAAAATATATTCCTTCATAGTCAAAATTCATTCATCTGTTCTTCGGGTTCATCGTCATCATCTTCCATTTCGCCAACATTTCTCTTTCGCCATAATAATTTTGAGGGCGTGCATGTAAATCATCGTGAACTAATCGCCAAAAATTGGGTGCTGGACTACAACAACCATACAATAATCAAAGTGAATATTATTAATAAATTTATCCAATTCAAAAGTTATTTTAATTTCATTAATTATTGCTTTCTCTTTTCTTAATTTTATTTCAACAATATCTAAACAATTTGCACTAAATCACTATGACATCAGAGCATCATCATCGATCCTCTTTCTTCGTTTCAATAGACAATATTGTTTCAATTGTAAATTTGAAAAAAACAAGTCATTTTTCATACTAAATACTTATAAGATATTATCTGTTGGTATAAAGGCAGGCAAGCTAAAGGGGAAAACTATCTTTGACAACAACAACAACAACATCAAAGAATAGAAAAACTTACGGTCTTGGTTTGTAACTGGTGATATATTTCGGTATCCAAGACTCACATCCTGGCAAAGCTATAGCGGAATTGCCTGTAAGCTAAATTATGTTTATATATTAATAATAATGACAACATTTCTCGCAATGCAAATTATAAACAACAATGAATACATTTTCCAAACGTCGAGTAGTTTCTGTCAATTTCCTTCCCGAAAGTGTCGACGCATCTTTTGGCGACATATGAAATAGATAAGAATACCAACCGATATTATCCAAACGAATTCTTTTATTCTACAAAAACGGAGTTTAATAATAATAATAATAATAATAATAATAACAGTAATTAATAAATACCATTTCAGCATCTGCAGTAACTGATCTGACGTCATTCTTTGTCTTCAAAATGTAAACATGCTATAAACAATTTTTGAACAAAATGTTTTTCGATATTTATTAATTTCAATAAATAAATTAATAATAATAATAATATACCACAACTTAATCTCTCTCACCTGATCGCTTGTCAAACAACATATCATTCCAAAATGAGAGTCCAAGCTTTGCTCATTGGAAGGAAGAAATACCGCTTCAACTACCGGCATAGTGTTCTGATATTCCGCATGCAAAAGTGGATTCAAATTGTGCAATCTGAACACGCAGACTAAAATAAAAATAAAACATGCATATTTGGAAAGTAAACAAATAATATATAGAAACTTTTATCATCAGTAAATGCAGCGATAGCTCCGTTGATTGGATTTTGACAAACTGCAGTTACAGAAACATTTATCGACCACAGACAATTGTACTGAGTCAAAGACCAAGCGCAAATTTTCGTAAATGTAGTGACCATCACAACATCTGAAGTAGATTCCAAACTGAAAAAAATATCCCTAAAATAAAACAACAACAACAATGACAAAACAGAAAATAAGCAGTGGAAAACAAGAACAAAAAAAATGCATACCGAATCCAATCGGAATTCGAAGAAACGTCTATAGATTTGATCAGTGTCAATGATTGAAGTTCCCAAAGCGTTAAAGTGCCTCGAAATCCAACTGCTATAATCGAGTGTGCTTCGCTGCATGTGAAACAATTAGCCGATAATTTTCTGTAACTGATTGTCGTGCCCAAGCACCAGGAACCCACATGGCGGTCAAACACCCAAATGCAAACACCGCGCCCACGAACAAGACAACCAACAGCGAGCTGTTTACATTTTGAACAGTCAGAATATAGCTTGTAAGTCATAAATTTCATTTTATCCACAAAGAAGCCGCTCAAATATTCTGAAGTAGCATTTAAGCAAAATCTAAAAATTGAACAAAATTAAAATCCACTTTTGCATTTTCAAAGATTCATTTAATAAAAAAAACACTTATTGCAAACTGACATTATAAAAGTTCCACCACTGTTTGCAATATACATTTTTTCTAAAACTATTATTAATACAAATTAATTATATTAAAAGTAACAATACTCGTTAGTTTTCGAAGAATATTTGAAGAATTTCATCTTTGTACGAGGATTTGAATCTGTGTTCAAACAGCACTGAGCAGTGACCAACCAATCATCCATAATAGCAAAAGATGCAATATCAACAAATGGAATCCTACAATTCGTTCTTTCTGACATCACATATCTTTCTTTCAAGTATTTATGCAAATGATCATCCTCAAAGAAAAAAATGCATATTACAATAGTAATAATGGAAAAACATCTCATGAATTCAAAAAAATGAATTTTACGATTGACAATTCCTCGGCAGTATTTTATTTTGTTGTTCTTGTTCAGGTACCATTTCAGCTTGAATCACGTCCAGCTAAAATTGAATAAAGCATAATAATATATTTCATTAATATAAACAACACAAACAGAATTATGCAAGTTTACATTCATAACGTTCTTGTTCATCACGGGACAGTAAAATTGCAGTTCGCCTATACGACCGTTTGTGATAACAATGTGCGGAGAAATTCCAGAAAAAAAATTGAACGTGCTATATAACATGCCAGCCGGATACGGACTCTCACCAACATCTCCGCTAGCTAAAGATTCAAAATAATTTCTTCGAATAAAGTACTGAAATCGGAATCCTTTAGTCATATCCGGGGTGATCATCTGCACTGCTAAAACAATCAAATAACAAAATAAAAAAAACAATAAATAAAAATATTTTTAAAAATTCAAAAAAAACCATTACAATTATCATCCAAACAAACTGCGTACATCTCCGAATTTGGCGATATAGTTATCCATTTAACTGCGCCGTGCAATCTTGCACAAAAGCTTTTTCCGTTTCTTCCATTCAAATCCCTCAAGTCCCATTTTACCAAAACCTGCTCTTGACCACCAGATAGCAGTGAATTGCCTAAACAATTAAAACAGTTCCAGAACTGTTATCATCTCACATTCAAATCTGTTCAAATCGTTTCATTCATTCATTCATTAAGAACACCATGTTTTCAACAGATATGTTAAAATTCATCCATTAACAAAGTTTTAAATAATAATATGATAAAAATAATTTAAAATCAATTACAACAATAAATACTCTGATGACCAAGTGACTGATCACGTAAGGATGCCAATGGCATGTTGTACAGCATAGCTGATGCTGAAAAATTCGGTACCTGAAAAAATGCACAAATTAATATTAAAAAAATATTTCAAACTATAATAACTTACCAAACAGAAATTTCTCCATTTGAACTTCCAGTAGCTAAAATTGGTTCTGTTGGATGACCAGTAATTAAAACTGCCGAATGTTTGTGATAAATGGGTCTACTAAACACTTATATGCAAATGTAATATTCATTTTTCAAAACATCACAATAACAATAATTACACTTACCGCTGTTTACCTTTCAAATCAATAACGCCAAAAGTATCTTTGAGAATAAATGCAAAGCATTTGTTCTAAAATCAAAAAATAAATCAACAGTTAAAATGAATAATGTAAAACACAAGATTTTACATTGTTAGCAAAACAAAATGATTGAAGAGAAGATGAAAAGTTGTTAAAAACTTCTGTCGTTGAAAACTGGCCATCTTGATGAAAAGTTACCAGACTGAACATAGCATTTCCTTAAAAAAACATTTCACAACCGTCACAACTGTCTTATTTAATCATGCTGAATTTCAATGCTCACTAGCTACACTTGGTTTAAAAATTACATAAGCCGATGTTAAGGTCGAATCTATGAAATGCATTTGTATTACTTCATCTTGGAATTTCCACCGCTAAATAAATAAACAAATGAAATCAAGCAAAACATCAAACAAACTCATAAAACCAACTGTTAATATAACGGCATCCTTCCAATTCCATCGATTGACAAAACCATCCACTGTCGTAGTAAATACCTAAAGTTACTTTTCTATAACAGAAAATACTTCAATTCCGCTGAAATAACCTCAAATTCTTTATTCAAATTATCTGAAACTGTAATAAAGGAAACTTCTGCATCGTGCATCAGTTTATTCAACTCGACTCCCGTTTCTGTACTGTGCAGTTGTACCACTGAACCACATGCAAATAATAAAATTCTAAAATTATTTAAACAATCATTTACGTAAGATAAATACTACTTCCAATAAATTATATTGTACTTGGCACCCTCTGCAAACACAGAAGGAAATTGGGTGATAGACTCGCCACCAATGCGCGCAAATTCAAATTCTGCTTCAAAGTTCATTTCTAAAAAACAAAAATCATAAAATAAAAACAATAATTTTTTGACAAACGATATGACAACAAACCAATCTTTTAAAAGTTCTCATATTTGTAATAAAAACAGTGCCATTCTATTACCATAAATGGAACTCTTTTACAGCAGTTCTCTCAGTATTTCAATAAATACGGTAAAAAAATATAGTTGCAAATATAATAATCAAAATATAAACCGATGCCTTAAGAAAAAAATAAATCAAAATTAAGTAACAAATAACAAAATTAGAGTGTAAAATAAATCAATCTGAAAAAAAAAGACAGTATAATTCATAGATCAGATAAAGAAATCATCTTGAGCTTTTACTGCCAAAAGCACACGTATGCCCAAATCTTACACTACAGTTTCCTTTACAAAAAATATAAATGCAAGTTCATAGTTAAAGGTTTACTCAATGGTTACTTAAGTGTTTGGGTCATACGTATCATAAAATCACTTTAAAATATCTGTTTTCTGGCTACAATGCTTAAACTGTACTAGACAACAATGAAAAGTAATTGCAAACGCTTTACAGTATGATATAAATGAAATTCAAGACTTAAATGGTAGAAATTTGAAAACGTTTGCCCACTTGTTCTCTGATGTTATTGGAGATTACAATGCAAACCATATTATTAAATATAAATAATTATAACAAATTATAAATGAATAGCTGTAATATTTTTTCATTTCATTGGTTCAAATATTCTATTTTGGATTACGTAACTTTAATAGTAGTGACGTAACATAAAAAATTGAAATATTATTCCAAAATTTTATTGTGTCTGTTTGAAGTTTCGTCATTCATTTAAATTTTGTTTATTTAAATATATTATTTGTGGTGTAGTCTATACTTTTTCATGATCAGTATTTTTGAAAATAATTTTTATCATTGTTCTCTATTTTATTGTACCAAAGTGGCGTTATAGCAAATGCGATAGTAACAATTCAGAAAATACAATACAAAAAATAAGTTAAATAGTGATTTTTATATTTCACTAGCCAACAGCACAAACAACAACAGTAAAAAACAACAGTGATCGGCATCAACAAAGTGGAAACAACGAAAAAGGTAAAAACTAAATAATACAATACAATACAATACAATGAAATAAAAAACTAATATAAATAAGCGGTGGCCAGGAGCATTTATATCTTCTTCCTTGTTTCTTCTTCGGTCTATTACCGATTTCCCTCCTGATATATAAATCTGCTTCCACTGTTTGCAAATAAATTTGTTGCCTGTTGAAATTTATCAAGATTGGATATTAACTTCCGGGTGTAATGTCAGAATACTGAATAATCTATTTGAAAAATCTGGAATGTTGTAGCAACACTTCCAATTTCCGGGTTACAAATGGCACTAATGCTAACGTTACGCGTTAGCTCGCAATTTCACTTAATTTTACGCTTGATTTCTCGCATATGCCTTTGTCAAACATTGATCGCGTTATCGTCACATCACATATGTTGGTAAAGGCGATTTTAATACATGGAAAAATCAACAAGAATTTCACTCCAGCAAAACATATACGATATCGAGCTACCCAGTATGAGCAAGAAAACACAGTTCATTAAAATCCTGTTTACGTTTTCTCTATGACAGATGCGCATTATCCGCCTTTGCTCTAACCCTGTATAAGCCCTGTATATGATATAATCATTGTTAATTAACCTCGTCGGCAGGCATAAAGGATAAATTTGTTTTTCATTTGCCGCCTTGCATTTGCTGCTATTGTTCTGCGTGCGCTGCAATTGCACACTAGCAGGGGTTCACTACCTGCGTCAGAAAATGACTTGATTTGACAAAGCGTCCGTAACATCGTAATAATTCCTAACCACCCGGGCATTGGCTGATGACAGCAGATAAGCATGCTTATTCATTGTCTCCTTGTTCTTTCCTTCGCTGTTCATTTGCTTTGCTAGAAGAAAATTTTATTCCTTTGTTCTGTTCGTTGCTTTCGTCATGGCTGATGTATCTGAGCTACATCTTGTGACCGGAATGGATCAACTCGCCGCGTGGTTAGCCTGATCCGTCAGATAAATTTTTCAATGTCAAACAAACAAAACTCCTAATAAGATTTATTTATTTATGGCTTAGCATTGTGCCAAAAAGCTTATTACCCGAACGTGTCTGTACTACTACAGATTTTCACCTATAGATTTTCACCATTCTCCCAATTGCTTCAACAAGAGCAGAACGAAGCTTTCCTGCACTGAATTATCTAAAAAACATTTTCCGGACTGCCATGATAGAAGAATGACTGAAAAGACTTGCACTAATGTACAATCATTCAGATTTTCTATTGATATTGACCGCATAGTAGACAAGTCCAGTTCCAAATGGAATCGAAACGTGTAGTTTGTTTGAAATGCAATTAAATTATAATTTGAATGTTTTTGATATCACTTGATTGAGATTCCAGTTTTGTTTAAATGAAAAAACGGCATTATTTTGTTCCTCGTCAGACTGTCATGTATTATAATACATGTGCATGATAAATCTTCTGGATACTATATCCGCCCCCCCCAACCCCTTCATAAAATAGACGCATAAGACCCCTGAATGAAGAAATATATAAAGCAATAATATATAATAATATAAATAATGCAGTAGAAAGATGCTCAGCTAGTGAACCTACGATTTTAAGCTATGCCACAGACACAGATAATCACGGTGAGTTGACCACGCAGCGAGTTGACGGTAAGTTGAACTAGACCCCGTTATGCAAATTGCTGCGGCGGGTATGGCCCTTGTTTATGAAGGCAGGATGAAAAATTAAAATATACCGGTAAACGGAGAAAATGCTGGGGGTAATCAAAAGTATGTGGCAGTGTGGACATATTTAGAAGTTCCAGCTGGGATTCATAGAAAAGATCACTTTGAAAACTGCCGGGCAGATAAGCACATGGCCTATATAGACTGATGGCGACCATAAAAACTTCAGATACGGTTGGTACATTCAAGGATTTTATCAATAGCCTCTTATCATCCATGCCATTGTGGCGAGTAAGCTGGTGCCAGTAGTCTGTTGCTATGTACGGGTAAAATATTGGCAAATAAGAGTTTATTTTTCAAGCTTTAATAGCTTTTTCACTGTTGTTTCTTATTGTTGTTGTTGTTGGCTGCTCTTTACTGTTTTTGCTACTGCTGTTGGCTTGTGAAAAATAAAATAATCACTTAACTTGTTTTTTATATTGTTTTTCTGAATTATTACTATCGCATTTGATATAACGTCACATTGGTACAATAAAATATAGAATAATGATAAAAATTCATTTCAGGAATGCTCATCATGAAAAAGTATAAACTTCATCACAAATAATATATTTAAATAAATAAAATTTCAAATGAATAAAGAAACTTCAACCAAACAATAAAATTTTGGAAATATAAATATTTCTATTATTATTGTTACGTCACTAGTATTAAAGTTACGTAATCTTAAAAATGGAATATTTGAACCAATGAAATGAAAAATATTACAGCTAATCACAAAAGAAAGATTTGAATCAATGAGCAATTAGAAAGAAAAACCAATAAGACAACGAATTGGCGGCTCAATAAAAGGAAAACCAATACGACAAAGAATTGATGGTCCAATAAAATAGCGTGGTTAACGACCAATAAGTGAAGAGTGGGACCGAAGTGGACCATCCCTTACGTCACTACTATTAAAGTTACGTAATTCTAAATGGAATATTTGAACCAATCAAATGAAAAAAATATTACAGCTAATCACAAGAGAAGGATTTCAATCAATGAGCAATTAGACAAGAATAACCAATAAGACAACGACAAACGGTCCAATAAAATAGCGCAGTCAACGACCAATAATGAAACACGTTGAAAAGTGGGACCCCCGGATTTAGACCGCTTATAAGCATCCAAATATAATCAAATATAGTTCCAAATTCACCTACAACACTGCAATTCAACGAGTACAAAAAACATGCTCTGATTGAGCGAACCAGTTAATACACCGCCGTTCACCTGATGCTAATTTGTAAAAAAGGTTTCATAGCCAGTTCAATATTGAAATAGTAAAAAGGCAACATGAATAATTTAAAAGCATACAACTTTAAAATCTGCTATTCTGTTTTGAAAAAAAATTGCCTTCGCTATAAGAAATTTCCTGTTCTAATCGTTTCATTTCAGTTAATCAATCAATGGGCTAAAGATGTACTGAAGTCAATTATATGCGCAAGCTATTTCCTGAAATCGAAAATTGATTATCACTCAAATCCGCGCAATTTAGCCTTGCACCTCGTCTCTGCTCAGTGCATTGAAAGCTGTTCAAATAAACCCAAATAAGGAACCAATTTTCACATTTTGAACTATAAATCTTAAAATAATACATTATTATTACTATTATTACAGAAAAAGAAAAATTATTTTTCCAAACAGAAATCAATTCTTGAGAAATATATGAAAAGAGGAAAAGAAAGAAACAGGGCATTTTTTCTTCAATCTCCATACTGTACTGCAATCACAACCCAATTAATTACAGTAAACTTTCGACGAAATGCGCCCTGATTCAACGTCTGACGCCACATTTGAATCAGATTAGTCAAACTGAAACGCACTGTTCGATCGTCATCTACAACAACTGAAACATACCAGGAAGCTGTGCCGTGCAAATAATAAAACAACGTATAAAATGCGAAATTTCCTATTCATTCGCTTTTATTATCATTCTTTTTCTTATCTGCATGTGGAAATAATTCTTCAAAGATTCCCATTTTCAACTGACAATTTGAGTAACAAAAAAAACAGAAAAACGTATCCAACGCCAAATTTATTAAAAACAAATACCAAACAATAGAAAAACCCAAAGTTCCTGCTTATTTCTTTTTGGTTTTGGATGGCAAGATTCTTTTAGGTTATTAAATACCTGTTTCTGGCATTTGCGAAGACACTGCTTATTTAGCGACCTTATCTTCGACAGGTTTATTGCTTTTCTTTGATTTTGATCGCTTCTTTGACTTCTTCTTAATCTTTTTAGAATGCTTCTTTTCACCTTTTGGTTCATCCTTTATCACTGTTTTTCCAACATTTTCGTCAGCTATTGGTGGAACCATGTGCAGCTGATCAAAATCTATCGCTGTAGCTTCATTGGCCAACGTAAGTTTGGGTAATATAATATCCGTTTTTGGCATTTGAGAAGACGCTGCTTTTTCAACGACTGCATCTTTGACAATTTTTTTGCTTTTCTTTGATTTTGTTCGCTTCCTTGATCTCTTCTTACTTTTTTTGAAATCTTTCTTTTCAACATTTGGTTCATCCTTTATCACCGGTTTTTCAACTGTTTCTTCAGATATTGGTGGTACTCTGTTCGGCTGATCTACATCTATCTCGGTATCTTCACTAGCCAATGTAATTTTCAGTGATGTAATATCCGCATCTGGCATTTGAGAAGACGCTGCTTTATCAGCGACTGTATCTTTGACAGTTTTCTTGCTTTTCCTTGATTTTGTTCGCTTCTTTGATCTCTTCTTAGCGACTGCTGGAATTGTTTCTGGTGAACTTTCCGTCATTTCTATTTTTTTATCAGTTTCTGTTTTCTCTTTGCTTATATCCGTTCCTTTCGGTATGCTTTTATAAGCTTTCTTGCTCTTTTTGGATTTTGTCTTCTTTTTTGTTTTTCCCACCTGTTTCTTGTCTGCTTTTAGCTGCAGTTCTTTTGGTTCCTTGATAATTTCCTCTGGTGTTTTCTTTTCAGGAATTCGTTGAACTCGCTTTTCTTTCCATTCCAAAATTTTCTTTTTTACAGTAAAAAAGTGGTAGATCAATGCCAGAACAATCATAACGAGAATCGCGGTAAGGAGCATTTTTTTAAGATAATACGTATTGCTATTTCTGAAGTTTTTAATATCATTAGTATCGTAAAATTTAATGAAACCATATTATACATATCAAATGAATATAATCATAATGTGGCAAATAAATGATTGATTGGTCACTTACCTCGACAACTTCAAATTTGCCTCACGTACCCTAAACTCGGAAAAGATGAAATGATAAATTTTGCTAACGCCGACCCATAAGTAAAACTTTAAACTTTATTACATTGAACAATTTTGTTTTATCTTTTGTTTAAAGTTTAACCAATTTTGTTTATCTTTTGTTTAAATTTCTTTCTGAATGAGAATTTAAAAGTTGTCTAAGACCCTTTTTTCAAAATAATGCAGTGCAATGTAAAGTTTTAATGTATTTTTTGAAAATAAAATATGTTTTCATTTCTTGAACAACAATTAAATTTTTTATTTTATTAATTAATACTTCTATTGTTTTTCAAGGGAAATGCATGTTATATCATTTTAAACATTTCTAATAAAGGAAATTGAAAATAAGAGCTGTGTTAGGAGCTCATTGAAATAATGTGTGGTGATTGTACCTGAACATCAAATGTGCTTTTATAGGATACGATAGAAAGAAGACAAAAGTAGTCGTGTGGTGTGCATTGGCAGTAGTGATACGGCGTGCGCGTCCCGGTTTGTTTAACAATTGTATTATAGTCTTTTGTATAATCACTTGTACCCCGTTGTTTATAATAAACCTCTGTATCATAAATGGTGCGGATGAATCGAGCATCTGACGGCGCTACAAATGGCGAGCGCAGCAGGATATCAGAGAATCCACGTTGGATAATGCCGCCGGAAGCGCTCACGCGGTCTTCTGATGTCGAACGGTGGTTCATCCGCATGGAAAGGTATTTTTGAGCGGCTGACGTTCCTGATAACCGTAGAGCTGCTATGGTGCAATACCATATGGATGAAACCATGGGAGACGTCTTATCGGCGTTGGAAGTGGAGGAGACCGATGATTATGATAAGTTTAAATCGACACTGTTTAGAGTATTCGGTGTAAATAACTCGGAGGAACGTTACATGAAAGAATTCATTAACCGGCGCCAACGGGAAAACGAGAGCGTAGAAGAGTATGCCCGCCATCTGAAAAGTTTGCACCCGAAGGCGTTCCCGTAGTTGAAAGATCAAGCAGATGGCATTCTGCTGCAACAATTTGAAACCGGAATCCGTCAGGATATGATTAAGTTTACAATATTACGAAGCGCACCAGATAGCTTCGAAAAGGCGGTTAAAATTGCAGCACGCGAAGTGCTCATGATAAATCAAGTCACCGCCGCTACCGCAAACGCGTCTGTCGTGACGACAGCTGCCGACGGTAAGAAGGAAACCGCAGGGCATGAAGGCGAAACGGGGTCAGCGGCAGCGATAAACGCGGAGCAGCCAAGTGACATAGACAAGCTAGCGATGAAAGTGAAAGAGCTGTTAGCAGGAGAAATCACCGTAACAACTAGAACAAAAGCCGTTTCGCAACGACGCCGTCGGCAACGGAGCGACCGCTTTACGTGTTGGACATGTGGCCAATTGGGCCACTTTAGCCGGGACTGCCACTCACACACTGGAAGCCAACACGGCCGAGACGAGCCGCAATCTAGGGTAAGTAATACGAACCATAATATCCCAATCATCGTTGTTCAATCCCCAATTACCGATATCCCATTAGTGGAGGGTTCTGGGCGGACTGAAATGCAAGATGTTGGTTGATACATGGGCGGTCGTGACCCTGGCAGCAGAGGAGTTTATGAAGGGATCAAAGTTTTTAAGGCGAGTCCCAAAACCTTCTATTCGCTTGGAAGCTGCGAGTGGCGCTGTGCTGGCCGTTACTAACGCATATGTCATGGAGATTGTTCTCTGAGGCACGGTGAGAGTTCAGCACACGGTCCTATGGGTCAAGGGCCTTTCCCATCAGTTCCTGCTAGGCTGGGATTTTATGCGGTCTCACGGCTGCACCCGGACCCCGTTGCAAACTGTTTGCGAATACGACAGTCTAGCATCCAGTTCACCAAGCCCCTCGACGTGGCCCCTGTGGGGACGAAATCCGCCAACAGCAGGAGCCAACTTCTGGTTGCAATGGAGCAAATGCTCCCTAAAGAGCAGGAAGCTGGAGGCAAATACCGGCCCACGTTGTCAGCGATCTTGGAATAATTTTCAGACGTGTTGGCTACGTCAGATGAAGACCTGGGCCGGATGAGCGTGATGTGTCACGCTATTCATACCGGTGATGCTAAGCCGGTAAGATGCTCCCCTAGACGCATCGCATGTCATCAACGGGCTCAGGTGGAAACGAGATGATACACCGCGACATCATCGAACCATCGTGCAGTCCATGGGCGTCCCCAATAGTGCTTGTAAATAAGAAGGACGGGACGTGTCGATTCTGCGTTGGCTACCGACAGCTGAACAACGTAACCCAGAAGGATGCACACCCTCTGTCCGGAATCAATGACACGTTGGACGCTTTGACAGGAGCGCAATGATTTTCAACGCTGGATCTGGCCAGCGGGTACTGGCAGCTGGAAATGGAGACGCGGTACGAGAGAAGACTGCCTTCACCACCCCATATGGCTTGTACCAGTTTAAGGTCAAGCCTTTTGGCTGTTCAACGCCCCGGGTACCATTCAGCGCCTCATGGAGACCTCCCTAAGAGGGCTGGTAGGATCCAAGTGCTTGGTCTACCTAGAAGATATGACTGAGACCTTCTGTAGGATCACAAAAGAGCACACTACTAGACTGCAGGATGTTCTTGACCACCTCAGGAAAGTCGGCCTGAAAGTGAAACCTGAGAAGTGTCAGTTGATGAAGAGGAAGGTGGCGTACTTAGGCAACATTATCTCTGAGAAAGTCATTGCCACCGACCCCAGCAAAACACGAGCGGTAAAAGGAGTGGCAAGCGCCATCTTGTGTGTCAGAGTTGAGGCAGTTTCTGGGATTAGCTTCATACTACCGGAAGTTCGTCAACGGCTTCGCGAGTATCGCTGCTCCCTTACATCGGCTACTGGAAGGAGACGCGGAGTGGAAGTGGACAGAAGACTGCCAGGTGGCATTCGATGCTCTGAAGCACCAACTTACTTCAGTCCCTATCCTCGCATACCCCGACTTCCGACGCCGGTTTCTAGTCGACGTGGATGCTAGCGGAGATGGACTTGGTGCTGTTTTGAGTCAAAAGGATGGCAGTAAAGAACGGGTTGTGGCTTACGCGAGCCGCTCGCTAACCAAGCCAGAACGCCGCTACTGCGTGACACGAAGGGAGATGCTCAGGTTGGTGTGCGCTCTGCGGGAATTCCGACCCTACCTCTACGGTCAACGGGTCCTTGTGCGCACTGATCATAGTTGCCTGCGTTGGTTACGGAATTTTAAGGAGCCAGAGGGACAGGTAGCCCGGTGTTTATTGAGTTTAGCAGAGTTGGACTTTGAGGTGGAACATCGACCAGGACGTCTTCATGGCAATGCTGACGCGCTGTCACGGACCAGTTGCGTTCAGTGCGGGAGCCGATGAAGAGTAGTATGTGCGCAGTCCATGCAGCGCCGTCGGGCTCCGCGGTTGTGGCACAGACTCTCAGGGATCAACTGCTGACAGTTCAGCAAGCAGACCCAGAGATACAGTTGTTGCGTCAGTGGGTGACCAGTGGGTCTTGGCCGACCCTGTGTTCTCATGAATATTGCCGAGACTTGAACATGACGTGGCAGCAAGGGCCGATCTGGATTGTCCAAGAAGACCTTATTTGCCGTCATCGTGATGTACTTACAGCGGATGAAGGGCCACGCAAGTACTGGTGCCGCGGGCCTTGAGAAGTGAGATCATGCGATCCCTGCACAACAGTCGATACGTGGGTCACCTAGGCGAACGGCAGACCCTCTCCAGGATCAGAAGCCGATTTTACTGGCTCGGGATGAGTGGGGACGTACACTTATGGTGCCGCACGTGCACGCAGTGTGCGGCGAGAAAAGGGCCGTCAAAAAACAGCCGCGCACTGATGCAGCCAATGACTGCGGGTATTCCGCTGCAGCGAGTGGGAATGGACAWCTTGGGGCCACTGGAAAAGACCCCGTCTGGCAACTGATATGTCCTGGTCTTGACGGACTACTTTACCAAGTGGACAGCTGCATTCCCTCTCACTAACATGGAGGCCGACACAGTGGCCAAAGTACTTATGGTGAAATACATAGCGTACTTTGGCGCGCCGGACTGCTTCTGCAGTGACCAAGGTCGCTCTCGTTCGAAGCGCAGTTTTCCAGGAGTTGTGCTATGTTTTCGACATCGACAAGACGCGGTCCTCCCCGTACCATCCGCAAGGGAACGGACAAGCTGAAAGATTCAATCGCACACTCCTGGACATGCTGTCCATTATGTGCGAGGAGAATCGGCAGCAATGGGATGAAATGCTCTTTTCGCCATGCTGGCGTACAACAGTAGCGTCAACGAGAGCACTGGTGTAACACCGGCCATAGCTATGTTTGGCAGAGAGCTACAACTGCCGCTGGACATCCAGATGGAGTGGCCGCAAAGGAAAGACACGGAAACGCTGCCGAATTACATCCGACGAGAGAGCGCATTGACATTGTACATGAGCAGATGCGACGGCAGCTAACGGTGCAGCAGAGGCGGCAGAAGTCCCTTTACGACCGGAAGGCAACCCAAGGAACCTTCCGCGTAATGGACCTCGTGTGGTTAGCTATCCTGAGGGAAGGGAAGTTACACCCGTGCTGGGAAGGACCATGTGAGATAGTGCAAACCCTGGGCTCACCCACACATCGAGTGAGACACCAAGAACGTAGACGCCGCAATACGGTGGTGCACTCTGATCGATTAAAAAAGTATGTCACCCGGGAGGATGCTAACGAGACCAGAAGGAGACCATATCCCTTGGTACGGTTCTGGAAACTACCTGAAGGAAACAGCCTAAGGAAAACGTTACGGGACCTAGGGTGGAAGTTCGACGATCCGCGCGTACGCAACGGGCACCAGGTACTTAACCGTTATCTACCCAAACTTTTTTGGTGCATGTTCAAGAGCTGTAAATCTTGATGACACACACATAGGTTCTAATTAAGAAAATATTAGAGCTAGACATGTCTGGCACTACTCCTTATGGAATTATGGCATGTTCTATTTAATGAACATTGGGCGGTTCTCGACAAAAATGCTCGACACGTAGTAACACTGCTTTTATTGATTAGAGATCGGAGATTTTGGTAAAAATAGGTAGCAACACTTCGATTTATGGTTTATTTTATTTCTGCTGATAGTAAATTTCAAAGCATTGCTTTCCTCGCTCCGCGTGTAGTCGAACGTTGCATTTTTTGCACATATTCTTGGTATTTCGTTTGCATACTTTGCAACGTCCCTGTGGTCCAGTACCAAGAATATGGTTTACACCATCGAAGCGGATGTCAGGCAATTGTGACATTGAAGCTGATGCCGCTCTTGGTGTTGCTGCTCGTTCTGACTGCAGCAAGCTCAGGACCACTTGTCGACGGAACTGCAGGTGGCTGAGTGGTCTCTCTTCTATGAAGCAGTGTATCCGTCAAGCAACCACCATCGCAACGTTCACCGCATTGATATACAAAGGCCAACCATTTTTTGCTTCTTATGTTGACGATACGCAGCAGCCAGTTTGTCAAGAAGGTAACCCCTCCCATACTCGTGTCATACGATCTTACAATGTTTGGCATTTGTACCTCAATGCGTTGGCCTTTCACTCTTCATTGCGTATTGCGCAGCGGGCTGTGTGTCATGAAGTTGCTGGCGATTCTGACGATGGAATTATCATGCCATTTTGCTATATACACATTTCTATCACTTCGAAAGTCGAACGCACCTCGCTTTTGTTCCATTAGCTGTTTGTCCGGTAGCATCACTGCACCAGCACCATTGCTGCGGTATGGTCGTATCGTTCCAATAGCTCTCATTTTCAATTCAGATAACATTACCAGCAGATCATAATTGTTGAAGAAGTTGTCAAAATAGAACGTAAGCCTTGGTACTGCAGTTTTCTTGAATAATGTCGACCATATTACTGATAATCTGGTGCTGAATGGCACTTTCGATGAGTGGATTTCCTTACCTTGATAAGTATTCATATGATATGGGTAGCCATGGTTGCCACACAACAACCATACTTTGTAACCATACCTAACCGCACTAATATATAGTTCCTGTCGGTTGTTCCATGCATCGGAAAAAACAATTGCATTCTAGTGCCAATGTCTGTACGTTTTGAGATTTGCATGTGATATAAATGCAACAGTTGTTATCAGTTGTTCTATACAACAAAAAACAATTGCATTCCAGTGCCAGAGTTCACAGATTTTGATTTTTGAGTTTGGTTAATCATGTCAGAAGGCAGGCTGTGAGAAAACACAGATAGAAAGCAGTTTACACACAAAAACCTAGTCTGAGTCATTGTTGTAGACAAATACCATAACCAACCCTTTTATGTCGAGAATCGCCCAATGTTCAGTAAATGGAACATCAATGTTTTTTATCAATTATTGATATCTAAACGTAAGAGAACAACCATGTATTATATATGTGCAAATAGAGTAATGTCTCAGCTACAAGAATATGTGCCTTCTAAATAGTTAGGCACGGTGCATGTAAAATAATTAACAAAAACCAGAACTGAATTAAAAAGTCAATTTTTTGTGATTTCATTGATTAATAAAAACAGAACAGTATATCTAAAGATAAATGTGATGGCATATGTTTATAAATATCCCAGCCAAGAATTCATTTGCAAAATATAAACCAAAACAATGGAATATTGGTAGAGTTAGGCGCTCTCAAAGTTTTGTTCCATTTACTGAACATTGGGAAGATATAGGTTAAGGACTACGTCAGTTATAACGTGGTTGGCCATCGATCTCTACGAACAGATGTATCTGTGCAAACTGAAAACCAAGTTGCTGTACGAGAGCAAGATTTTCAAGATTGCAAAGATACAGCTACTAGTCCATTGACCTTTACTGTGTTGAAATGAGCAATTTGGATAATGACCATCATGGTCAGACTGTACAGCAGCAACAAAATCAACAGCAGCATCGTCTTCAGTGGCGATGTTATTAGATCAAGACCCAGTACTTGAAGAACAAGTAGAGCGTGATTTATATTATCAAAGATACAATACAGCTAATTTGCTTTACAATCCATTCAAAGAAACTGCTGCACAGTCAGAAACAATTTTTACTTCAGGTAAGCTAAGAATTTAAATTTAACTGATTCATTGATTTTATTAATATTAATAGTAGAATGAGTGATTAGCAATAAAACGTATGTTTACCTTTTCACTAGATATGTATGTATATTATTTGTATTTTATTTTACTTTATTTAGAAAATTTGACAGCAACACGAATCTACTGACCGCAGCATCAACTGAAGAGCAGCTTCTTATGGTAAATTCTGGAAATGCGGCGGATTCAAATGCTAAAGACATTGCCTCATGTACAGCAGCTCGGTCTGCAGCGGCGCCATTTAATTACAATTTTGAATGCGGTTCATTTTATCAGCAAACGCTTTCAACCGTTACTGGATCGTCATATTTTCCTTCCATAGATTCTCTGATTGGTCAAAATGGAGATTTTGTTAGTCAAAGTCGGCAGCAAACGAGCGCCACAATGTTGAATACTGGCAATACAAATGCCGCTGGAAGATCAATTTCAAACTTTTCCATTGAATTTTTGCACAACACCGACAATACGGCAAATGATCATGCAAATTATGGCAAATTTCAAAGCGATACTTTTAACAACGGAGCCACGATTGAATCACGCTCGTTTCAAATGTTCGACGACCTGCCACCAATCGGTGAATTCTCACAAACTGCCTGGTACAATAATAACAGTGGATATCCGGTGGATCAACGATTTTCAGCCAATCCTATTACTTACTGCAACGTGCCTATGCCGTTGCCAATCGTCGAAATATTGTAATCGATCGTCTGGTAAGCTGCAAAATTTTCAAATCAAATCAATTTTTCCTGAAGTATTCTTTCTGCACACCAACGACGAAGCAACAAATAACAACAACAGTCATTTGCCGGTTCCAAGCAACAGACAGCAAGTTGGACCAATGCAGTTGGATATGACAATTCAGTATAATAACAGTGTAGGAACATCCCAGTATCATCATAATAATTTTACTTGTGAATCACTGATCGCAAATGACCGTAAGAAGGACAATTCAAGTTTAAATATTTTGTCGTCATCTGAAACTTTAAATAATTGCGAAAATATTTACAATTCTTCATACAATTGCCTTGCTTAATGTTTTTTCTTCTGGTTCACTTTTGTTGAAAATCCGGATTGAATGAATAACTCCTATAAAGTGAATCTTTCTGTGAAAATAATACGTGTTTAAGTTATGTATATGCTTATGCTAGTGCTCGCTCAGTTGATTAAAAAGCAAAACATGTGTATGCTTAAAAAGATGCTTGTTTACTTATATTACTGCACGTTTAAAAAATTTTCATTCTTCAGCAGTAAAGAAATTGAAATAATATCATAATTAACTTTTAATCAGACAAAGGTAAGTTCAATTTGCACTGTTCAGTGGATTGTATTAGACTGATCAAAAATGGCATCACTGTGGTACCGGCAGTGCCATGATCTCCGAGAGTTTGTGCAGGTTCAGAAATGATATCCATTTGCCTCGGCTTGACAATGTAACTATTCACTAAAGCAACATGAACCCGACGAAATGCGGTCATGGCGCCAATACAATCATTGTACGCTTGTATAGAATCGAGCTGCACAGCACAAGTGGACAAAGAAACGATCTGACGTTGACTTTGGTTTCAAGCCAATGCAGAAAACATCTCTGATTGGGCAACATGAACTGTCGCATGAGCTTCAAAAAGCTTCCAGCATCTGCACTGTGTTGCACACCAAGGCACGTGTCCAGACATTGTATGGCACAGCTTTGTGCTGCTGAGCCACCGACAAGTTTCATCGGCTGGTCATTCGCGACTCCTTCTAAATAATTCCACCGAAAGCTTGAAAAGCTGGTCCTGTTGTTCCTGATAAAAATGGTCGAAGCTTGTGGTAAAATTCATTTGCATCAACACGTTCTTTCAAACGTCTCATTTTTGCATGCATGCGATGGATTGCCGTCGCTAAATTTTTCAGACCTTCCGTCAATAACGAAACGTCTTTATCTCTGATAGCCTGAAAATGTTCCAATTAACAAATAATGAAAGAGAAAACGACAGCAATTTTTAAAGTATGTTTTTAATCGATAAATCAAGCAAGTTCTCAAATGAACATTAAATCGACACTGACAAACAATAAAGATAGATAGATAGATATATGTCATACCTTGGCAAGGTGAAAAAAAGCAGGAAGTGCGTTGGAAAATTCCACTTCGACTTCAACTGTAGCGAGAAAAACCAGTGATTCGTATCGTCATCAAAAAATTAAAATACAATAACTGGTGATCATCCGCTATGAAAGGTTTATTGTTGAAAATGTAGAAAACATTTTTGCTTGTAATTAGCTAATGCAACTGCGACATGAGGTGCAATGCCAATTTGCAGACCAAGCTTTTCCGAAACTTGTGAATAAGGCACAGCTAGACAACGTGGCACCTTTTTTGGGACACCAATCTCGCTTTCGCACCAAATGTATCCAGAAACAAGAGTTGCCAGTTGCAAGTGAGCAGACGAAGTTGCCTATGTGAACTACACAATGGGCTCACATCCAACAAAGGCAAATTTTCCAACGTAGATCGTACGTTTCCCGCTGCCAACAAATGTCGAATATTGGCCGCTGTATTGTTCCAGCTATTGTAATAACTTGGAAGATGCTCTTCTGGATTTTCAAGAACAAAACCTAATTTATCTGAGATGTGAAAATCACGCAACAGCTGCATATTAAACTTGGAAATCACTTATTCATCAGATCCCAAAAATGTAGGCTATGCATGTGATAATATGCTAAACAATAACAATAAAATAACATATCGATTACCTACACGGTTAAGTATCGCAATAAATAAGTTTTTAAAGCAGGATAATAACGTAAAAAACAACAACAGCTAGCAAAAATACCAGCAAATATTATGTTAAGATGGTAGTACAGAAACAGTTTTTATTCGACGTTGTTGCATTAGTTTAACTGTTCTCACCAGCTAAATGAACAAGTTATGCCGGTTTTACTTTGTATAACTGAAAAAATAAATAATCAAGACAGGTCCTTAATTTTAGAAAAGGTCTTTTTTCATACTGACAGAAGAACACTTATTTCCTTGAACTTTAGGAATTTCCTTAGGAAATGGTAAAAGTTCAGAAGATTGAACACATGCCCGATCAGAAATTGCATTATTACCACTAACTTTTACTGGTTGACTATTTAAGCGTTGTAAAAACAAACGCATACTCTCTCCACTAAACAAATTAGCATTCGCGCCTACCGTAATCACAGGATCACAAACTGTATAACCACAATGCTTGTAAAATGATTCCCGGTCAACAGTAGTTAGATAAATGGTTAAAAATCCGATTTTCTGAGCAAAGCGTTCGCATTCCTGGACCAAATGACGGCCAAGTCCCCGACCGCGTTCCGATTTTTCAATTACAACCGATTCCAAAAGGCACCATTCAGGTCGATCAGGTATTCGACAAAGTCGAGCATGCCCAAGCAATCGTTGATCAGAGGTACGCACGAGCACCAATGATACCGGCAAGTGGTCATTCGATTTGGCCAAGCTGTGAATGCGAGAAATACTCGACCGTGGCCATTCGGCATTGAGCAATTTCATACATTCGTCAATATATTCCAGATGACTGTGCAATGGATATACTTCCATTGAGAACTAACTTACGAAAACCAATTTTACATTAGGCACTTAAAGAACGATGCAAACAACTACAGTAATTTGTATTTAGCAGGTATAATTATATTTGGACTCTTATTTTTTTTATTTTTTCTATTTTATATACATTTATGTAGCATTTGTAGCGGAACCGTCATACTGTACTTAATGCCAGGTCGATACCTACTCATCATTAACCCACATTAACAGTATGGTTGTTGACAGATTAGTTAGTCAGTTATCTAGCGTGGTGTGTGCTCTTTTGTGTTCGATCGAGTAAACGTTGTACGCAACAATTGGTGACCCGTGTATCCGTTAAACAAGACAACCTTGACATGGAAACTGTCGCTATTTCAGTCAAATTACCGCCTTTTTGGCCACATAGTCCGCGTCTATGGTTCGCGCAAGCGGAAGCTCAGTTTGCGCTACGACACGTTTCAGCATCGCTGACAAAATATTACCACGTCATTGCGTCATTACCGGACTCAGTTGCCCCCGACGTCGACGATTTATTAGAACCGGCTGGAGATGCCCCATACGAAACGTTGAAGCGCCGCCTTCTCGAACGGTACGGCGAATCCGACGACGACCGTTTTAATGCGCTTATGAATTCAGCCCGTGCAGGAGATACAAAACCCTCCCAACTTCTGCGGGAAATGCGCCGAAATTGCGGCAAGGATTTAGATCCAAACACCGGCTTCTTCAAAAAACTTTTCCTACAACGACTCCCGCTAAATATTCAAATGATACTTCGAGCAAACGCGTACTCGAACATAGAAGAGATGGCAAATAAAGCAGACGAACTCATAGCTCTCAGTAATAACGGCTCTGGTTCAATTTGCGCTGTCAAAAAAGTAAACGGCGACAAGGCTCCGACGCTAGAGGATTGAAGACCTTGAGGAGCGTTTCCGATCCTTAAACAGGCGTCCAGACGACGCCCCCCGGACTCCCAGCCCTAAACGCCGGAGTTCGAGCCGCGCGAGACGGGATACATCGCCAGTATGCTACTTCCATCGGAAATTCGGTACACGCGCCCGCAAATGCCGTTCTCCCTGCCGGTACCAGGGAAACGCACGGCCCGGGACCTCATGGCAGTAGGGTCTTCGGGCAAACGGGTGCGCTGCCTTTTCTTCGTGCAGGAGAGGAGCTACGGAATGCGTTTCCTTGTGGATACCGGTTCCGAAGTCAGCGTGGTGCCATATAATGCTACTCGGCGCAGTCAACTCCACACCGCGGATATCCCACAGCTAACAGCTGCTAACGGCACTCGTATCGATGTCGTCGGTAGTCGAGAGTTGACAGTAGACCTGGGCTTTACGCGCCCGATGAAATGGAAATTCATCGTCGCACGAATCGCACAGCCCATCCTTGGTGCAGACTTCCTTCGGCATTTTAATCTACTCGTCGACCTGAAGCATCAACGCCTGGTAGACATGACGTCGTGGACCTTCTCGAACGGACTCGTCAAGACCAGCAATACAAAAGTTGTCAGTTGTTTACGACACGGATCGGATCATAACCTTAAGATTTTAGAAAAGTATCCATCCCTGACATCTTGCTTCAGAACGAGTAAGCCGGCCACCCACTCGATACAGCACCACATCCTCACGCATGGACCACCGGTTTTCGCAAGACCGCGACGGTTACCGCCTGACCGGCTGGAACTCGCGAGAAAAGAATTCGACATCCTGCTGGACCTCGGCATCATACGACCATCCAGCAGCAGTTGGGCGTCACCGCTTCACATGGTCCCAAAGAAACAACCAAACACCTGGCGCCCATGTGGAGATTATCGACGCCTCAACAACGTGACGAAGCCCGACAGATACCCGATACCCAACATCAATGACTTCGTCACACAGTTGGGCGGCCGGACGATCTTCTCCAAAGTTGACCTGATCCGCGCCTATCAACAGATCCCGGTGGCGGAAGAAGATATTCCAAAGACGGCCATCACGACACCTTTCGGCCTTTTTGAATACGTGAGAATGCCGTTCGGTCTGCAAAATGCTGCTCAAACATTCCAGCGTTTCATGGACGAAGTGACTAGAGGGTTGCGATTCTGCTTCGTCTATTTGGACGACGTGCTAGTAGCGAGCCGCAGCAAGGAAGAGCACGAGAAACACCTTGCTACTCTTTTTCAGCGGTTTGAAAAGTACGGCGTCAAGCTGAACCCGGCAAAATGCGTTTTCTTCGCGCCAGACCTTGAGTTCCTCGGGTTCAAGGTCTGCAGCCAAGGCATCAAGCCGTTGGAAGAAAAAGTCGAAGCGATACGCAGATTCCGTCAGCCGACATCCATGCACGAGCTCCGCCAATTCCTCGGTTGTGTGAATTTCTATCGCCGATTCATACCGCGAGCTGCCACGTTGCTGGCACCGCTAGAAAAGTTGACATCTTCACATAATTCACACAACAAACTGAAACTGTCGGAGGATGCGGCTAATGCTTTTGACGCAGTTAAAGAAGCACTGGCTAACGCGACGCTATTGAGCCACCCCCAAGAAGGCGCAGCTCTGTCACTGGTGGTCGATGCGTCCGACCACGCAGCCGGTGCGGCACTGCAACAACTGCACAAAGGGCGTTGGTCACCCCTCGCGTTCTTCTCACGTCGTTTCCAACCGCGCGAAATGAGATACAGCGCATTCGGACGGGAATTGCTCGCCATATACCTAGCCATTCGTCATTTCCGACACTGGCTAGAAGGGCGGCAGTTCACGGTCTTGACTGACCATAAACCGATTGTGCAAGCAGTGCAACGCGGCACGGGCAGTCACAATCCGCGTGAAGTGCGCCAGCTAGATTACATAACATCCTTTACTAGCGACGTGCGCCACATTAAGGGAACACAGAATACCGTTGCCGACTTGTTGTCCAGAGCATCGGTAGGCTCGCTTTCTGTCGTTTTAGATTCGGCCAACCTGAGACAGCTCGCCGACGCTCAACAAGCCGACCCCGAGTTGCCGGCTGTCAGACGTTACAGTGCGTTGCGATTGCGCCGAGTCAAGCTGGAAGGTACCGACATAGTCCTGTGGTGCGACACCGCTCAAGGCAAGACTCGTCCCTACGTGCCGCAACCATTACGCCGCAAAGTCTTCACCACACTGCACGGTCTGTCCCATCCCAGTATCCGCGGTTCGCGACGACTGGTGAAACAGAGTTACGTATGGCCAGGAATGAACAAAGACGTCGCGCGTTGGACACGCAACTGTCTGACCTGTCAACGCACGAAAGTGCACCGGCATACGAAAACTCCGCTCGAAATTTTCACCGTGCCGGATAGGCGTTTCGATCACGTCCATGTGGACATCGTTGGCCCACTACCACCGTCGCGCGGATTCTCCTACTTGCTTACGGTAATGGATCGCTTCACCCGTTGGCCAGAGGTAGTGCCCTTGACTAACGCGTCCGCCGATACCGTATGTCGGGCGTTCCTGTCAACGTGGGTAGCGAGATTTGGAATCCCGAGCATCGTCACCACCGACCAAGGCCGACAGTTCCAGAGCGCTCTGTGGCGAGAACTCACCACTGCGCTCGGTATCAAGTTGGCACCGGCTTCAGCGTATCACCCACAGACCAACGGAATGGTAGAGCGGTTCCATCGACACTTGAAGACCGCCCTAGCAGCGCACGCGAATCACTCGCATCGGTGGATCGACGCTCTTCCCCTGGTGCTGCTTGGCATCCGCAGCAGCGTGAAAGAAGATATCAGGCATGCACCGGCCGAACTGGTTTATGGATCGCCACTACGCCTGCCCGGTGTATTCTTCACCAAAACACTCCCCTCGAGCGCCGCGGCTCTCAGCGACCACCTACGGATCCTTTTCGACTACATTCGGCCGTCACCGTCAAGAACCGCGCGGTCGCGGAAATGGTTCGTGCCGAAAGAGTTGAAGGACTGCACGCACGTCTTCGTGCGGAACGACGCTCCACGACCACCCCTATCACCGACGTACGACGGACCGTACTTGGTGCTGAGCCGCGCCGGCAAAACTATCACTATCTGCTGCCAGAACAAGACGAAGACCATCCGTCTTGACAGAGTGAAGCCGGCATTTTTGGATTCGGGAGAGGCACCCCACGTACGAAACATGCAGCTCAGTCCACCGCGAAATAATTCGCAGAAGCGTCGTCGCGTCACTTTTGCGAAACCGATCGAAGTCATATCATGACTTCATCTGGGGGAGGGCTGTGTAGCGGAACCGTCATACTGTACTTAATGCCAGGTCGATACCTACTCATCATTAACCCACATTAACAGTATGGTTGTTGACAGATTAGTTAGTCAGTTATCTAGCGTGGTGTGTGCTCTTTTGTGTTCGATCGAGTAAACGTTGTACGCAACACATTTTTAAAAATTAAATAGCAATTTACACTTTAGACTAATAAATTTGATGTTTCAAATAAAACTTACTTTTGTACTTTGTGAATTTTTAATTCGCACTTGAAAATTCTCTTTTGCTACAGTAACTTGTAAATTAGATTGATCATGGAGCCTGTTCTTGAATGATTTGTTTTGATGAACTTTTGCTGAAAGCAATACGAATTAAATGTCACAAGCTTCCTGCATACTTCTGAGCTATGCTGAAAGCTAGTATCAGTTGAATGAGACAGCAGTGACCGCAGCGAGAAAAGTTATCTTTTCAGGTCTTTTCCTAATGAACATATCTGTTGTTGGGATCCTGGTACCGAGCCAGCGATGAGTACTTAAAATAAGCATTATAAATATTGAAAAAAAGAAATACAAAAAATATTTAACTTCAACAATGAGTTTCGTTTTCATGAATTATATATAAGTCTGTTTGAGCAGCTCGATATCACAATATGCCGTCGTCAGACGCTTTGCTGACGTCAGAAAGCTGACATTCAATATCAATAAATGATAAGTAATTATGAAATAAAATGTAAAATAAATAATTATCAGATCAAAATAGTGACATGAATCTGATATAAAGTTGATCTTCCGGAATTTCATTGACAGTTTCCACATCTTCAAACGCTATAAATTATTCTATTTTTGATCATATAGAATTGTTTCGTTTATTGCTTTTCTTTTCATAGAGTTTATTCCTTCAGTTTCGTATATAATTTTTCAGTTTGACAGTTAAATAGAGGTGCTTATTAGTCAAAATGTTAATCTTTGAACAAAAAGATTCATTGTCAATTACGACGAATACTTGTTTAATATTTGTCATTTACTTTTGTGAATAACTCCTTTCTATATTTTATTTGTAAATTTTATTTTATATTTTGCAGTGGTATTTTAACTATTAACAATTTATAGTTTACTGTTATAAAGAAATATATTCAAACTATAAAATCAAAAAGGTTTTGATTATTGTAACTTGAAATACCGAGTATGAATTTAGATATTTCTTCTTAACTTGCATATATTTCGTGTGGATTTTGCTAGAAGTTTTTTGTTTACAGTTTACATGAAAAATCTATTTTTATTTTGATTTTATTTGATATAGTATAGCGCCTTACAATGATGCTCGGCAGTTTTCTTGATTTATCTGTCTATTATTTTTCAATTTGTAAAATTATAAAAGTGTATAAACTCTGAGCATTTGAAGTAAAAAAGATATGCGATGGCACTTGGTTGTAAGGCAAGCCATTTCATTTCATTTAGAAAACAGTTGTAATAAAAGCATGAATAAATAAAGCTATTCATTTTGATTAACCCATATTTAGTCAGCAAACTTTCAAAAAACAGCAACTTATAAAGTTTTCAGTTGGGAATTTTTTCTGCAGGTAGAATGCGTTCAACAACCTATTTTCAGATAAGTAATTAAAAAGACAAATTATGATTGTGATTGCTATTGCTATTGCAACGTATGACGAACATTTAGTGCGCAAGTTTCAGTGATTTGTGAACTCTAGCTTCCTTTCAAAGTTCCTTGGCTTTGTTGAAAAGTACAGTACACTCCGATCTGGGGGTCTTTTGGATAATCAGACGTTTTCAATTTTTCAAAATGTATGTACGCAATTGAAGCGCTTATAGCTTTTATTCTCAATTATACGCGGAAGAGTAGACATTCCGTTTATTATGCGACATTATTTGCCTTATACTCGCTTAAATTGCATAAACATTTATTAACACGGTCGATTATATTTTTCAGCGCTACATTGAAAAAGCACAAAATTTACTTTGTGTCAGATTTTATAAAATCAGCAATAAGCCTCTGTTTTAACGAAGAAAGCTTATTCTGTGCAGCGACATCGCGAATATGTCTCACTACCATCAGTTGAGCAGCGCTGAATTCTTTCTGTTGTTCCATCCACTTTAAGCCAAATTTGAAGGAAGAATACGCTTCTGAATGGCAGAGCCTCTCATTTAGCTTATCAGACTCATCGCCGTCTTCATCTTCATCTTCTTCCACTGCTTCCAGGATTTCATCATCAGTTAATGCTACAAACAACGGGTTATCATCATCGCCTAGTCATTGTTCAACTTCATGCCGCTACTCGTTCAACTTAAATTTCTGGAACATTTCTATTACAGTTGGAATGTCATCATTAGAGCCCGGATTTTTAGGCACTAAAAAATTCTGAAATAGGCAGGCAAAAAGGCAAAATAAAATTACAAAAAAAGCTGTAAAACAGACATTTATTTATAAAAAAAGGCAAACATTTGTATTGCCTAAATATGGTGAAAATGGTACATATATTGCATGAAATGGTCTATCTTGTCCGGTTGCACATAATTACGAGCATTTTTTTCAAGTTATTAGCTGTTAAGCTATGTCGTCTGTCTGAAAGAATATACTTTAACTGCGAAAAACTTCTTTCTACCTCAGCTGAGGTCACTGGTGCATATTTGAAGCAAACCGCAGACTCAATATTCATGCCAATAAGTTGTGCATTGGATTTTCCTTTGAAGACTTCTGCTATGCTTTGTATTTCTTTAAGATCTTTGTTAGCTTAAATCAGTTTATCGCATTTTCTTTGTATGTCTTCACCTACTTTGCCTGGAATTTTATGAATATCATCGATACTTTCGAATATCGATTATTTACGAATATCCACTAGTGTTTCGCCAGGACGTTTCTCAAGGAAAGTGATGGCTTGTACGAAATTTGCAAAACTGGAGGCAATACATAGGAGATCACAGCGGAGAGACTCTTTCTGCATGATTTCACGGACTATTTTCACTGCAGCGGATTCTTCTTCTTCAAAACAGCCGATGATTTCTTGTACCTTTGTAAAATTCGCCGCATAGTAGAAAACAGCATATAGCCATGGCAAAATCCGGGGTCTAGTCATCAAAGTCTATTGATTGGGTGACACAATCTTCGTTGTAACCAAGAAGCTTATACCATGATACCCGCAATGTATTTCCGGATATCGACTCCCATACTTGAGCAGGCATGTAGCAGCAATCTTTTAAATTTATGCTCTTCAGTTGTGACGCCAGATCACTCCCGTCAGGTTTTGAAAGGATAATTCGTCGCAAGAGTTCTTTCCTATATCGCTTTTTTAAACTTTGAATAACGGCTTGATCCATTGGCTGAATAAGCGACGATGTATTCGGTGGCTAAAACAAAACCTTGAACTATCCATTTTAGCGATCTAGCATTTCACAACTAGGATGACAAGGTGCACTGTCAATTATGAATAACTAATCTTTTTGTCTTCTGGTATTCTTAACGTGAGGAATAAAATATCTCATCATACCAATGGATAAAAATATCTTCTGTCATCCAGGCTTTTGTCTGATAATCATAAATCACCATATCATAAATCAGTCAGTGATTACCTGGAATAAGTCAGAAAAATTCAGGGCGCACAATGTTGGGGCAGACGTAAGGCAGTTTTTAAGGCGTCCACCCAAATCTATGCATATGCCATACTTGGTCATGAAGTCAGTACCTAAGCTGACATCAGTGAGTAGAGAGTCCATGACAACAAAATAATATCGGCCGTCGAAGGAACCAAGTTGTAATGGTAATGTTATTGAATTCCAGGGATTCACTTCTTCACCAGATGCCGTTAACAAAACAACGCCGCAACCAGAAATGTTCTTGTCGCAGTTAGTCAGGGATAGCAGGTTTTTGCAGATCAAGCTGATAGCGGAATCAGAATGGAATAAAATTCTTGCTCTGTATCCGCCAACAACGCCGTAAGTTGTAAGCAGGATCATTACATTGAGTGGCTCGATGATGCGGCGGACTTGATGATGGCTATTGATAATATCTGAAACTGGGACCTTTCGATTTTGTGGCCCACGACGGCGGTCCGCTGCGCCTGGGCCCGTCCACTTTAAGCGCCTTCCAGAACGGCAATTCCGTGAAAGATGACCAACTCCTCCGCAGCTCCAACAACGTAGCAGCAGCTTTCCGTTCTTCTTGTTCTTCTTGACGTCGGACAGCAGCGCCGTGCGCTTGGTTATGGATGGCAGTTTGATCAAGGCGTTCAGCCGAATTGTCAATCTTCCGTTTCATTTCCTCCATTAGGGCTGATATTTCATGTGTTGTGGCCGTTGTTTGTGTGTCCAGTTGGCCATCAACAGACGCCAACAGTTGAGCCCTGTCCACAGGTTCATCGAGTGATGTTATCTCTGCTCCAATCATCAACTGTCGGCTATAATTCTGGGCAAGCAAGGAATAAAACGGCGAAGTAATAACGCTGTATTAATCATCTTATCCTCAGTGACACAAGCGTGGTCCAGCAATAGCTGTAAACGGTGAGCGAAAGATCGCATACTTTCCCCAATCATAAAAGCAGCCTTTTGAAATTCGTCAAAAGCCGCGACCTGGGATGCCTTTGGATTAAGTTTAGACTTCAGGGTACCAACCAACAATTTGTAATTACTCTTCACTGCAGCAGGACAGTGAAAATGTAGCGGACGCAGACTGATCTAACAACTGTATTGGTCCTGACGACGAAGCTGAAGATTCTGCGTAGATTTCCGGAAACTCAACTTGGTAACAAAGAAAGACAGCTATCCGCTACCGCGAATCCACCAGACGATCGATATGTTGGCCGGAGCGGAATAGCTTTCAACGTTGGACTTAACAAGCGGATACTGGCAAGTACCGGTGGCAAAAGAAGATAGAGAAAAGACGGCATTCTGCACACCGAAGGGGCTCTATCAATTCAAAGTGATGCCATTCGGATTGTGCAATGCACCAGCGACGTTTCAGCGAGTGATGGACTTGACGCTGACTGGCCTCAAATGGAAAAAATGTTTAGTGTCCTTGGACGACATAGTGATCTTTGGGAGAACATTCCAGGAGCACCTCAACAATCTGGCAGAAGTACTGCAGCGCATCAGACAATCTGGTTTGAAACTGAAGCCAGCGAAATGCCGGTTATGCGCTAAAGAAATACCATTTTTGGGTCACATAGTGTCCACATAAGAACCGATCCAAGCAAGACAGAGATAGTGGCGTCATGGCCAACTCCAACCAGCACATCAGAGGTTCGCACCTTCCTTGGCCTTGCGAGCTATTACCGCCGATTTGTGAAATCGTTTGTGAGCATAGCAAGACCTCTGCACCGTCTCACGGAACAAGGACGTCAATTCAGCTGGTCGAATGAAGCTGAAGAAGCGTTTCAACGTCTCAAAAGAGCATTGACAACGGCACCAATTCTAGCGTTTCCACGTTTTGATATTCCATTTGTTATAGATACTGATGCATCTGAAACCGGTATAGGAGCAGTTCTATCGCAAAAACACGATCCTGAAGGCGAACGTGTGATCGCTTATGCAAGCAGAACACTGTCGAAGACAGACTGGAAGTACTCGACGACGAGGAAAGAGCTGTTGAGCATCGTCTACTTCACTAAGCTCTTCCGACCGTACCTTGTTGGGCAGCGGTTCACTCTGCGCACTGATCATGACAGCCTGACGTGGCTGCGCAATTTCAAAGAGCCGGAAGGTCAAGTAGCCAGATGGCTAGAGCACCTACAAGAGTACGATATGGAAGTGGTTCATCGCAGAGGACGGCAACACAATAATGCTGACGCAATGTCCAGAAGGCCAGAAGTGACGGAGGACAACGGGGATCACCCCACAACTGAAATGCCTTCGGCCGCAGTGGGAACGGCGGCCGTTTCATTAGCGTTGAACGAAGGCGCAGAGCCATTGGAGGCACCGCAGGATGAAAACATCGAATGTGTTATCCGATTCCTCAGGCGAGGAGGGCGACCAACGGACAGCGAATGGCGGGAACTTCACAAGGAGAGCCGAGACCTTGTGAAGCAGTGGAAACATCTGCGGTTAACGCCAGCCGGCCTAGCGGTAGTCGTAACCGGGAAGCCAGCACGTTGGGTACCGCCTAACCATGCCTGTCTGAGCGTTCTGGAACAACTACACAATGGAATCGGCGGTGGTCATCTTGGTGTCAAGAAAACGGCAGAAAAAGTAAGGTCACGCTATTTCTGTTCAGGTTGGTATCGTGACGTCAATGCGTGGTGCGATAGATGCAAAGCTTGCGCACGCAGGAAAACACCACCCATCGTGAACAGAGCCCCAATGGAAAGTATTGTGGTGGGTAACCCAATGGAAATCGTCGCAGTCGACATATTGGGACCTGTACCAAGATCGAAAAATGGCAATAGCTACATCATGGTGGTGACCGATTATTTCACACGCTGGGTAGAAGCCTATGCATTGCCAAACCAGCAGGCGGAAACTGTTGCTCGCAAGCTGGTGCAGCAATTCGTATGCCGTTTTGGCACACCGATGAAATTGTTATCTGATCAAGGGACACAATTCCAAGGTCGCCTGGTCACTGAACTTTGTAATCTCCTGGGTATCGAAAAAATACGAACAACCGCCAACCACCCACAATGTGATGGCATGGTGGAACGATTTAATCGCACTTTGGCAATGGTGCTCAGGACAGCGATGGAGGAGGCACAAGATGACGACTGGAAACGCGAATCCCACAGGTGTGCTTTGCCTACAATGCAAGCGTGCACAAAACCACAGAATAGGCACCATTCGAGATGATGTTTGGGCGCCCTCCGCGACTCCCAGAAAATGCAGCTTTCAACACGAACATGGGGAAAGAAATGACCACCTGCAAATACGTCGAAGAGTTGGCAGCCCACATCCGAAACGCGTTCGCGGCCGCCCGGAAACAGTGCGGAGGAACAGAAGCGGCAAAGGTATTACTATAATCAGAAGGCAGGAAAAACGAACTACCAGACCCATGAAGCAGTTTGGTTGTACTGCCCTGTCAACAAAGGCAAAAGGAACAGGAAATTTGCGACACCGTGGACAGGGCCGTTCGAGATTATCCAACAAGTCTCCGGGGTGAATTATCACATCCGGAGCATCGGCAGCCCCAGACGAACGCAGCTGGTGCACGTCAATCGCTTAAAGCGATGTAAATTGACACCTGCACAGCTGTGCAGCATGCGCCAAAAATGCAACGCAAACAAGGAACAAGATCGACGTGACGGCCAATTCAACACCAAGCTGAGGACATATCGCCCACGACTGGTGTGGGCTGAAGAAGACCGTGGACTGGAAGGGACGTCAACACCAGCAGTGGTATCTCATAGGCCACGGCGGAAGCGAAACCCACCAACGAGATACAACGATTACATCCTTTATTGAGATCGGGAGGCGCGATTGCCAGAGAACATGGCGGTGTAATGCGACTATGATCTCAATAACCTAAACATCAGTAACCCACAGGAGGAGAGATAACGCATTTTTTATATATAAAGTGGCGTTGAGTCGACGTGTGCTAACGAGTTCAGTAGTGTGTTTGTTAACCCTTTACGCGTGCGTTACCGCTTTGTATCGTTATTCTCAACTGAATAAAAGTGTTATTTCGTTACATTATAATAAAACTCTGTATCATAAATGGTGCGGATGAATTGAGCGTCTGACGGCGCTACAAGTGTATTCATTTTTATTGTTATTTAATTTAAAATATATGTAAATGAAGATCTTTAATTTGTCGAACTTGATTTGATTTGATTTCATCGTAACAGCAAATTCCGTACGCATTGACAGTTTCGCATTTGTCACTGCTTCTTCCCTTTTGCGGTTGATCCAACCGCAATTCGTTGCCGTTGCATGTAGTCAGTTGTGGTAAGGTGACACCTTCTATGACAGAACAGCGTCATAGATAACGCCAGAGTCCAGCATGTTATCATTCAGAAAGCTAATATACCTAAATTATGTTTGCTTGTGCAAAAGTAAGCTGTCAGTAAATGCTTTGGCAAAATACTTCCTTTAATGACAAACTACAATATAATACAATACAATACAATATATTGATCATTTAAAGCAGAGCTGCATGCAATTTGCGATCTGATTTTGTGCCGCCCGCTAGTAAAAAAAATGAAACAAATTGCATAAAATGCATATGCTGCAACAAATCACGTTTTTTTTTCAGAATCTCGCCTGAACAATCGCCTTCCCCTTCCAAGCATTCCTGAAACATTTTATAATGATATTTAATAAATAAAATCAGCAGCTGTTCCTGATCAACACTGTGAATGGGCACTACAATAAATGGTAGACCAAATTCTTGGAAATACTGTTTATCAAGATAGAAAAATCAAATTTTCTTCCAAAAAAAAATAATAAACAATAAATTGCAATTTCTGGTGAAACCAATGCAGCTTGCAGTTTCCATTTCAGCGGGAGTGGAAAAATTTCGAATCAAATCACTCCATTATAGTACTATTTGAAAAATTCTCCAATTTCACAATGCAATGTGCTCCTTATCCCAAATCCTAGAAAAAATATAACTAAACCTACAACATTGCAATTCAACGCCTACAAAAACGCATGCTCTGATTGAGCGAAAAAATTAATACACCGTCGTATACCTGATGCTCATTTGCAAAAAAGCTTTCAGAGCCAGTTCAATATTGAAATAGTAAAAAAGGCAACACGAATAATGGAAAAGCATACAACTTCAAAATTTGATATTCTGTTTTGAAAAAAAATTGCCTTCGCTATAAGGAATTTCAGGTTCTAATTGTTTAATACCCGTTCATCAATCAATGGGCTAAAGCTGTACAGAAGTCAACATTATGAACAAGCTGTTTCCTCAAATCGAAAATCAACTATCACTCAAATCTGCGCTTTTTGCAACCCGTCTCTGTCAGTGCACAAAACACTGTTCAAATAAACCCAAATTATGAACCAATTTTCACATTTTAAACCATAAATCTCACAGATAATACATTATTATTACTATTATTATAGAAAAAGAAAAATTATTTTTCCAAACAGAAATCAATTCTTGAGAAATATATGAAAAGAGGAAAAGAAAGAAACAGGGCATTTTTTCTTCAATCTCCATACTGTACTGCAATCACAAACCAATTAATTACAGTAAACTTTCGACGAAATGCGCCCTGATTCAACGTCTGCCGCCACATTTGAAACAGATTAGTCAAATTAAAACACACTGTTCGATCGACATCTACAACACCTCAAGCAAACCAGGCAGTTGTGCCGTGCAAATTATAAAACAACATACAAAATGCGAAATTTCCTATTCATTCGCTTTTATTATTATTCTTTTTTTGTTTGCTTCGGAACAATTCGAAAACTT
>LKDY01000252.1:0-16451 GCA_002221485.1 Trichinella murrelli | reverse complement strand
AATGCTGGTATGAATGTAGATCCAGTTGGCTCAGAGGTGGTGTTGAAATAGAGCCAACAGATCTACAACGAAATCTACTACTACTGAATGTTGAAACCTGATATTCGATGTACTGTATCATCCGTGGATATATATGAATATGCGTGTGCGTGAGTGAGATATACATATGTATTCCTGGTCTGTTAATAAACTTAGTCCTCTCAGTCGTTTTTTTCTGTATTTCTTTAAATACTCTCTGTGGCTATTATCTGAATTTACATAATAACACAGATCAGCTAATGAATTTTCAACAGTATGCCATGCCGACTTTTAATTTTCTTTGCCATCCTGAACGTGCTATAAATTATCAATCCCTAGCTTGGTAGTGAAAGATAGAGCTTCTTCTTGTAAAATGGGACTACTTACTGGTTGGTGAAGTGCACGTTTCTGGAGGAATCACTTGTATATTGCTGAATCGAGCGCACTGTTTTCATTGATTTTCGTTAAGAACAGCTACGGAAGCATCCACGTGTGACACAAAGTCAGTTAGCTGACGCCAACTGCGATAGATGTCAGAAACAGTGGACAGAACCACAGCAAAACTCTCATCGATTTTCCTGAGCGATTCACCCCTCTCCACTAGTCTACAACTTGTAGCTTTTGCCCAAAAGTCAAAACGTTTTTCTTTCTAGTAATAGACACACTGGACATAAATATTAGCCAAAACATAATGTTTCAGTATTAATGAAATGCAGGTTGTCTGATCAAAAAATGCTCAGATAATCGGATGTTCAGAAAATCAAGTAACGTATAATCAGAGTTTCACTGTATATTTAAATTCTCCATCAGGCAACGTTTATAAATCGATCTAATCCACCTGGACCGTGCATAACATCTGTTATTAATAAACAACGTTTCTGAAAACTTTTCAAAATGAGCAATATATGACATTGAGCGTAACAAATGAAACACCAACAATCAATGAAAGGGTTGAGGGTGGCGCCACCTGACCATCTACAACCCATCCTTATGTTGTCTCTACAGCCACTGACCGATTCGTCACGGCTCCCCGGAGATTTTTCTAGCTGGAGAATTGACTGCGATGGTCTGAACTGATTAAGAAGTAGATCTGGAAGTCAAGGTCTGGTTCATCAGGCAATTCCTATTGCTGTAGATGCCTCCACTGTGCTAGTTGCACAGGCACTGACTTAATGTCGTCACATGTCTAGGAGGAGGTGAGTACTTGGATGATGTTCTCATCTCTCTCACCTGCACCACTCACCAATGATCTCAGCGGAGAAAACACCCTCGTAACCTAAGCTGGGTGACGCCGGATACGGTATGACGGTTTCCACCTGTCTGATCAAAGCATCAGCCATGTAATCCCGTATGATGATCTGACTCGCTGCACTGCCAAACAGGCAGTCGACAGTCATTTGCCTACCGTTTGTGACTTGTGCAATTGTTCTTACCGTCAGGAACCGAAATCACTTGGTACCTCGAGTGTGAGTGAGCAGGGTGTTCACCGTCGTCTTAATGCTCGCTGCCTGACTTGGATTGGTGAGAGCAAACATTGGTGAAGGCTCGGATGGTTCTTGTTCTTGTATTTGTGGCTTGACACATAATGCCATCAACAACCGGTAAGTTCGCCAACCTCTTCGCCTCATACTGTAGCATTCTGCATTGTGTCTTGGGCGTGGGCAGATACAGCAAAAATGGAGTCAGACGACGGTCCGTTTCCGCTCCTTTATTGTTTGAACTCACAACTGAGAACAGGATTCAATTCAGAGGTTTCTTTGGCACACCTGGCAGTTGTGCGTTGTGGCCACATGTAATGTTCAAACTGTGGGGTCGATAGTTACCCTTTCCCTTGTCATACGGATCCGGACAGGTGATTTCTTTTCAGTCTTTTTCTACCGCAGTCTTCCGCATAGTCCGTACAAAGAGCTTGCTGGCAAAGGACTGATAAGAATGTCTGCAATGTTCGCTGTTCTTCTCTCAGTTGGACGCTGTGCGCCTTCCACATTTCGGGTTTACCTTAGTAACATCTCAATGAGTACAGGCAACATCACCTGAAAATTGGCAATGCACGTAGCGATGTTTGTATCGATGCCTCTTCCAAGGGCGCATATTTCCAGCAGATAAGCGTTGATCTCATCATGCAACCTCAACAATTCCATTTGCGCGTGACTTCTTGCTCACTGATTCTGAAAATTTGTCTGATGTGGGCATCTAAAATGTCGGTTCTTCTGTGGAACCGTTCGTGAAGCAATCAGACTACTGCTTCATAGTTCTCAGCCGTGATGGTTGAACGTTAATAAGTAGCAGAGATTCACTGAATAAGCAGGATCAAAGGTGAGCGAACTTCGTGATGATATTGAAGTCCTTCCTGTGGTGCAATGTGCCTTCAAACTGTCTCCAGAATGTTTCGTATTCGAGAATGTCCCCACTGGAGGTTGGAGTTTGGGTATCTGGACAACAGCTCTGAATGGTAGAAATTCTGTTTGACGTAAAGATGTGTTTCGATGTGTCAGATGAGGTTGGTGATCAGAGTTTATCAAAAAACTGCTTGCTCAGTTCCGCAATTGCGTAACTAGTTCATCAAGCTGTCACATTCGGCGAGCGCTTTGGGTCTGTCGGTTTCAGGTAACTCATCCAATCTCACATGGCGGATTCGAGGAATATTTATTTTACATCATCCACCGCATTTGTTGCCTTGTTTAAATTTGGTCAGCGTTGTTTTTGTGACAACACTAGACTTTTATCTATTCTTTTACCAAAGGAACTTTGTAGCTAATCTGCAGAATTAGAAGAATATTACAACTAGTCACAATAGAAAAGTTTGAATGAATCGACAATTAGACAATAAACCAATATATTTTTTTGTCCACTGAGAATCCGCTTCAACGACCAGCAAGAAAACGCGGTAAAAATTTACCCCAAGTTAGACAGACAAACCGAAACTGTATACATGAGACGTAAAGGGTAGAAAAATGCATATTACATTACAGGTAAAATTTATTCAACCTATTACTAGAAGCAAATTTCATTAATTATCATTGGCATAAAATTCCATTGCATTTATGTGAAAAATAAGTAAAAGGTTATTAATTTCATCATCTGAAGAGAACATACATGCAAATCTTAGACAGTAATCGAACATCAGTTTCTGCCCGCTAGCGAAGCACAAAATTGCTCTTGGCTTTCTGCAATGATATGAATGAAATGCATGAAGAACATATTGGATTATTGAGAATTTCATAGTAGTAAATATCGCTTTGAAAATCTGTGAAATGCAGCTTCAAATTTCAGCTTTCATAGTGATCCTTGTTCATTTATTTGATTCAAATTGCGCATGGCCTGAACGTCTGTCCCATTCAAACACGTTGTATCTTCAATCAGGTAATGCCTGGTTCCCAACATCGATTAAAGCTCTACAATCTGACAGGCACAGAATTAAGCTGACCGTTTTATATGAAACTCTTTGCAAAGATTGCGCTCAGTTTTTTCAACAAGTGATCTATCCAAAAATCTGGGCATTGGGAAAGGACTTTATCGATTTAGAATTAATTCCATACGGCAACGCGATAAGGAGTAATGATGATGGAACACAAGTTATCACTTGTCAGCATGGATCATTTGAATGCACAATGAACAAACTTCACAGTTGCTTGTTGTATGAATTGAAAGGCGCCACGGTTGCAATGCCAGCAATAATGTGCCTTTTCCAGAATGAACACTTAACATCTAATATTACGGAGCTTTTCAACTTATGCGCAGAAAAAGAAAGTTTCAGTAAAAAAGCCCGTGATACAGTATTCAACTGCTTCACCGGCTACAGGGGAATCACCCTGGAAGAATGGATGGCACTGCGTACAGAAAGTATGCGTCCAGAAAAACATCTTTTCGTACCCTGGATTGCGATCAACGATCTCAGCTACCTCTGGTATCAACAATATCAACCAATACTTTTGGAAACATTGTGCCACATGCAGACAAACCGAATAAAGCCAAACAGCTGCCAAACAATTGCATGAGAAGATAACTGACGAAAAAATGTAAAACAATACACACGAACTAATGGTGCACTTAAAAAGTGGTATAGATTATACAGATTGGTCTTTTGTTCTTTAGCTAACTGTCTCTGCAGCAATGGCTGCCTGTCAGTGTTAAAACATATATTAAAATTTTCTTTTTTCATTAATTGTTTTCAATCAACGTATTACTAACTTTGTTTTAATTAAAATTTTTATTAAACACTTTTAACATTGTTACCTTTAAAAATTAGCAATGGTAAACTTACAAAAATATTTTTTAAATAGTGCGTCAAACACAGTAAGTGACCTAATGATATGATGAGCTTTTTGCATAACTTACTTAATATGAAAATATCAGGTAAAGACAAATAAAAAAAGCCATTACGAATAAACTTACTCTGCACGAGAGAAGAAAAAATGCCAAATACCCTTCAATTGATATTTTAATTAAAGATAATGCTGAATGCATAATAAATGTTTCAAACGTTACGCAGTCCATTATGCTGTTTTACTGCAATTTCACAGACTTCGCAAACAATACCATTTTATACATGGTCTGCTCATAATTCACACGTGTGAGAACCAAAAATTATATATATGAACAAACTTACATAAAATAAACTAAAAGAGCAGTCACCCACTATATCATTAATGCATATTATAAAAAAACAAAAATTACAACTGTTCAATGACAATAAAAGTGCATAATTTGATCAGCAACATTATTATTCATACTAAAGCAATATAATGTAAAACGGAATTTAGTCGGTTCAAATAATCTGACGTCAGGTTCTTCTGATCGTAAAGTTTCAGAACGGCAATTTTGAGACTCAACGCATTCAAAATCGTTCACCGCTCTAAGTGGTAGATCGAGTAGTTCCAATCCACACTACTGAATACTCACATACTTCAACGTCTGTGTTGAATATCAGCCTTCTCCTTTCAACTGATACAGATCTAATCAATCTTATCAGATTCTTGTGGTTCCTGTTTTCCCACACAGTATCCACACTGTATACAGGAATCAAACAAGATCCGTCTTCACGTGGACTCCTTGGGTCAAGCAAGGGCGTAGACCCCGAGTATACATCAAAGACATGTCGCTTCACACTTTGATTTTTTATAAATTTTGCGTAGAACTCTCATTAGTTTTGAATTTTATTGGTTTACACGGCGGCTAAATTTCATTAGTTATTGTTGCGATGAATTTTACTCGCAGTTTGGAATCTAAATTTTACTGGTTATCATTTTCATGCATTCTATTTGTCAAATTTTGGTTTCTTTTTAATGGTCACTTTTTTATTCTAAGCTTTTCTGTTTATCTTCCATATGTATATTAGTAGTAGCTAAATTACACATTTAGAAGCTGACTAACAATTTAAAATTATAAGTTTTCTTTGCTAGTGGTTTCATTTTTGTGTATAATTATATTGATAAAACTGCTAATCAGATCTAAGAAATTCGCATTACTTTAATTTAAACTGACTTGGTTTATTGCATGTATACTAATGAGCATTTGAAAGACCTTGTTCAAAGGTTTGCTTTCTAATAATTTGTTTCTTAATTTGGTGAAGTAAAATATAATATTCAGTAGTAGAAATTTATTCAATGGCAAATACTACAATAGAATGGAAGTCAATGAAGTACAATATAATACAATGCAATAAAATTCAAAATAATACAATATAGTATACTATAATACAAACAAAATACTGCACAAAGAATAAGAAAATACAAAATAGAAGTGCAAAAAGGTGGGTGGCCTTTAGAAATTCAGCGGCTCAGGAACATCATACGCCACCGCTCTTAAGAACTGCTCCATTGTACGCGTTCCGCCATCATATTCTGCCCTCAGTGCACTTATGCACAACTGCACATCTTCATATTTGCTGTTCTTTGCCCGTAAATGACTGGCGGTAACGCGCCCTGATGTCACTTGCTCTAACAAAGTTTCCGTTGAACCTTGCTCATCGATCAGCAAACGGAGCAGTTCGTAAAAGGTGAGGTGGCGTTTTCCTGCTTGCCGGTTTATTCTAAAGTGCCACCCTTCTAAATGGTTGTTTGTGCGTGTTTACACATGATACACGTTCCACAGCGGCATTCTATTAGGGGTCATCCATTCCTCTCTAAAATATTCAAATAAGGCTGCTACTGAATCCGTAACATCTCTGCCAAGCAGATCCACGTCTTCAGGCACTTTATTAAGCGGCAAAATGCTGTTGCCATCAGCATTTTTATTATTTTCTTTGTTTCCGCTTCACGCAGGTACCTGGCCGCAATCCAAGATCTGCCACCTTCCGCAGAACTGCTTGGCAGAAATGAAAGTAGCAGCCTTGGACCTGGACCCCCGAAATGATACCTGCACTGCAGCATAAGGGCAATCTCGAAGTCGCAAATAATAGTTTGCGGCTGAAGGACAACCCCTAACGCTGCCGCTTTCACAATTAAGTTATCGAAAATTTCACAATAACAAATCACGTCTTTTCTAACAGTAAAGCCACATACAAGAGGAATTAATTTTGCTTCTTTAAATACATGAATGGTGAACAGTTGCTGGTACTATTCAGGAACAATTTTAAATGTTCCGTCCATGCACCAGACAGACTGTCCAGCCAATTCCCGTAGATTTTCCTCTGTACAAAATATTAAAACAGAATAATGTACATTATACACATGAAAAACAGCCGCCCTGACTTTGTTACACGCCAGTGTGCCGGAATTTCCAGCTGTTGGCGTGTTGCCGGCAGTGGAGGAAAACGTTTAGCCGGCTTCTGTACATAGCTGATTTCACACTTTTGAATGTTGGAAACTTCCAAGCTGGTGGATGCATTGCTGCATTCTTCGTTATATATCGGCACTGGCTTCGTTTCTTCCCCTGCGCGGCGTTTAAGAGTGTTCCTATTCTCCACTTTATACAATATGCAGTCGTCGGCAGTTCACGTTTCTGCATGCGGTGCTATTCTCAAAACAGTGCTTACTTCGAGGTTGGTGTAAACTGTACCCCTACATCCACTTTTGCCTACATGAGAAATCAGATTGCTGACTGATAAAAATGGAATATTACAATAATAAATTATTACTTACACGAGAAATCCACTGTTTTTCATCAAAATTTGTGTGTTTCAGGAGGTGAGCTCTACCTTCATGCACCAAATTATAGTTATTTTGCCTATTTAAAACCAAAAGCAAATTGTCACCAATGATTGAAGACAAATCAGAGAAAAGTTAAGCACAGAGAAGAGATAAGTGGTAAAATGGTAAAAACGGGGTTCGTTTCTGATTGCATATATATATAATCTGCTCCCACGGTTTGTAAATGAATTTGTTGCCTGTTCAAATTTATCTAAATTTGATGTAAACTTCCGGCGTAATGTCAGAATACTGAATAATCTGTTTGAAAAATCTGGAATGTTGTGGCAACAATTCAAATTTCCGGCTCACAAATGGCGCTAATGCTCACGTTACGTGTTAGTTCGCAATTTCACTTAATTTTACCTATGATTTCACGCATATGCCTTTGTCAAACATTGTTCGCGTTTCTCGTCACATCACATATGTTGGTAAAGGCGATTTTAATACAAAGGGAAAATGAACAATTGACAAATTGTCCACAGTTGCAGCTTTCCAGCTAAACCAAGGAGTGACAACTGCTAAATTGTTAGCATCTGATTAATTTTTTGATTTTAGTATGAAAGTGTTTTTTATTCAAATCTTTTAAGAATTACTTTAATCTTTACAAAGTTTCTTTCTTTTTGAAACATTCATCTATGCTTTTTTACATGTCGATGAGGTTTGCTGTTTGTCTGAAAAATTTTGTTTGACGTTCACTTGTTATATAAAATAATTTTAAAATGCAACAACAACAACAATAAACCCTAAGAGCTGCTTTTGATCCTGAATGTTCAACATTAATTATCACTAAATCATTGAATTACAAGTTGAAAGGTTGCAAATCCAATTGAAAAGTAATGACAACTTAAATGATCACCAACTCTCTAGCTGGTTTAATTCAGATTTTAAAAAACAAAGTTGACAATTTACACCAAATTTATAAATAAATTTGTTTTTTTATTTGTAAATAATACTGCAGACTTTTATTTTTTTTATTTAAATAAAACGTAGGAAAGGAAACAATAAATAACACAGGTTAAGGAGAGCAAAACGTTGTGAAGTTTGAAAGTAAAATTCTTTGATTGCTAGCAACAAAGATTTTCAGAGAACAGTCAAGTCTGAAATTAGAAACATATTTCGATGCTAACGTTCGTAAATCGCTGAATTCCAGCTGAATAGTTGCAGTTGTGGGCAATTTGTCAGTTGTTGACTTTGCCATTGTATTAAAATCGCCTTTAGCTACTGCATCAGAACAAATTTGTGACAAACTGAAAAGCATCTAATGCAGGGGTAGCCAAAGTGGTCAATATGGACCCCATGGGGTCGATGAACTCCGGGATCGAATATGAACTTTGAAATTTCATCTGAGTAATTTATTTCGTCAGGAACTATTTCGTAACAATAATTTATACTTTTCTGAACTATCAACAGACACTACCAGAAATTAATTTTGCGCAATGCTAAGAGTATTTTCGACTTCAAGCTAAATTTTCACCACCTTTCTTACTGGTCACTTAACGCTTGTTTCCGCCAGTTAGACAAAATGCGGCTTTGTTCTAAGAGTTTGATAAATGTGTAGCATAGGACTTTGTCAGATATTTTTGCGTCTTTCGTCACATCAGATGAATTGGTAAATGCGATTTTATCAAAGCAAAGGAACAGACTGAACCTGGAAATGCGTGGAGACTTGCGCCTGAAACTCACCAATTTCCAGCCAAATATCAATGCCCTTGCAGCTGCTCATCAAACACATCCTTCTCATTAACGATGCCAAGCATTTAAATAAAAAATATCATAATAATTACATAAAAAATTATCAACTACTTTGAATTTACATGAATACGGCCATTATAGGAACAGATATACAAATTGACAAAAAGATAATTACAGGTAACGGTAAAATAAATCTGATAGAGAATCAGTAATTGTGAAAAGGGTAAAGAATAAATTTGATTAAAAATTATGATGGATTAAAATTCTTGATTAATTAAAAATAAATGAAAGGGTGATACATTATAATAATGAAATTTATTGTTAATAATACTTGTTTTTTGAGCTTGGGGGTCGATGAGGCATCAAGGAATCCATAGGGGGTCGATGATAAAAAAGTTTGGCTATCCCTGATCTAATGCATAAATCTTATATAAATGCTAGGTAAAAGTTAATTTATATGACGAGTAAAAGCAGCTTTCGTTGATATTCTTTTGAACAGTATTTATGGACGGGGGACAATAAAATTAAAGCACTTTCATGATGCCAACAGAAAGTAGGCAATAAATGGAAATAGCCAGGAAGCTGTTGAACCTTCTTCAATTCACAGTGCGGTGGACATTGCATTTTTTGATGTCAGCTTTAGTTTGTCATTTGTGGATAAATTGAAACTGTTGGTGCCATCCATATTCCAGATTTTTGAAACAGATTATCGATTTTCCTACATCATATCATTCCTGGAAGTGGACACTGAATCGAGATAACGAATTTGAACAAGCAAAAAAATTCAGTTGAAAACCGTAGTTGAGGGTTCACATTTATGATGTTAAACGGGTCCCGTGCCAGAACCAGAATGGATGACATTCCTATGAACAATGTTTAAGGTCTCATTTAAAAGAAAATTTTCTTTTCTTTTAGTATTCCGTGTATACTCTTCACGTCTGATAATTCTGAATTGCGTTTTGTAAGTAACCGTTGCGGTGGATTGTCCCTTGTTTTTGAAGGAAGGGCATATAAACTGAAGCATAGTCGCAAACAGAAAAAATATTGTGTAGTTTTTCCAAAGTATATTATTAGTGTACAATATGTGTCCATTATTATAAAATATTAGTTAGCTTTGGTGAAGGTTAAAGTATGGTGCAGGAGTGTAATATGCATAAATTTAGAAGTTGCGGATGCTATTAGTAAGAAAGATCGCGTGGATTCACTATTTTACTGAATTTCATTAAATAATTAATTGTAATTTCACCATATAAATATCATAAAATAGTAATTTTTTAATATATATACATATATATAGCAGATAAATAGAATAGCTTTGAATATCAGAAAACTGACCATTAAAATTAAATCAAAATTTGACAAATAGCACGCATTACAATGACAACCAGTAAAAATTTAGGTTTGCAGCAACGAATAAACCTCATCGCAACAGCAACTAATGAAATTTATCCGGCGTGAACACCAATGAAATTTAAGGCCAATTAAATGTCGAGCGGCATGCCTTTGAAGTCTACTCTGGTTGTAGACTCAAAATCTATTACTAGTGAATGTTGAAACCTGATATTCGATATACTGTAATCACCCGTGGATATTGTAGCGAACGTGGACCGAGCTAACGACTTCATTCCTGCAGAAAACGAAGAGGAGGAAAGGTAAAGCTACCGTATGAAGAATTGGGCATGAAGATCAGAGGCCGAGTACGGTATCAGTTGTTTACATGTATACGTAGCAGTTGGCAAGTAGCCAGGAAGGCGTTTCGGTATATCATTGTCGTCGGTCCTTGCTTTTGATTGTTCAATAAAGTATATACTCATTGTTTGTCGTTTGATTGTCCCAATGCCATCGGGAAAGTGCGAGACAGAAAGGAAAGGAAACGCGCCGGTCAATACCGGCCCATCGCCAAATAGCGACGGACGCACGAATAATACGGTGGAAGAAGCGGACGAGCATGCTCGAGGGAGCGGCCCGTTACAATATATATAGATACGCGTGTGCGTGGGTGAGACATATATGTATTTCTTATCTGCTAATAAACTTAGTCCCCTCAATCGTTTCTTTCTGTGTTTTTTAAATATCCTCTGTGGCTGCTGCGTTTTGCTAGTCTTACGGCTGCTATCTGGATTTAAATAATAACACAGATTAGCTAAAGAATCTTCAACAGGTTATGGGCCCAGCACGCTTCCTCTGCCCCATTGTGTCCTAAGCTGAACTGTAAAAGATCATTTGTGTTTTGCGTGTTAGGCGGCGGATTCATTTGAAGTGTGTTTGTTGTTTGTCGACGTTGTTTGCAACTTGCAGTCTACTGAGACAACGTGCACGAGGAAACGCTGAGAAAATCTTAACACTGCTGAATCCTGAAATTATCAACACAAGACATGGAATCTGATAAGTGCTGATTCAGCTTAACGGAGAGAATTACTCTCGATGGAAGTTTGAAATTGAAGCTTTTCTGGAAGCAAGGGACTGTCTTGATGTTGTCGGCGGAGAGACAGTTTGTCCACCAAAAGATGAGAGTGAGATCAAGGCTTGGAAAAAGAGGGATGCTCTTGCCCGTAGCATCATCTTGCGATCGTTGGATGATTTTCATCACGCATTCATCCGTTCATGCAAGACGTCAAAAGAGATGTTGAACTGCATTGTTAAAATCAAGGAACAGGTAACGGTAAGCAGTAAGCTCTTGGTTTTGTCAGACTTTCACGCGTATACATGGAAACCTGGAATGAATATTGCTTCGTTTATTGCTGGACTAAATGTCATCGTCAACAAGATGCAGTCACTTCAAATCGAGTTAGATGATGAAATAATCATCGGGAAAGTTATACAGTGTCTTCCTTCTGATTTTGACTCCTTTTGGCAGTCTTGGAGACTTTCAGCACCGAAAACGGTCACTCTCTCAGATTGGACTTCCCAGTTGCTTTCCTGTGAATCAGATCAACTTTGTCGTTTTATGCATGCGGTGTCCATCGGAGAAGCCTTAGTTGGAAGGAGAACAACCTCAAAAGAATCCAACGAGAATTCTAAGAAGAGAAATACTGAATGCTGGAATTGTAAGAAAAAGGGGCATATTTGCAGTGAGTGCCGAAGTCAAAGGAAATTGAATTCTTCGACACTAAAAGACAGAACCAAATCACTGAATAGAACCGGATTCGTCGCACGCTCATGTTTAGAAATTCGTCAGGAGCCCAATGACGGATGGCTCGCTGATTCTGGAGCGTTCAAGCACATTACCAGGAACCGACATTGGTTCTCAACATTAGAGATTATTGAGCCACAAGGAGTGCGGATTGGGAACGACAGAATGATATATGCTGTTGGAATTGGAACTATAGATGTTGAAGTGTTCAATGGAAAGCAGTGGATTGCGTCTGTACTCAATGACGTTCTGTACGTTCCAGAGTTTGGGTCTAGCTGTTTGTTTAGCCTTGGGGCTGCAGCTGCTCGTGGATACAAAATCATAATGGACAACTTCAACATCCGTTTGATGATGAATAATAGAACAGAATCGTTGGATACAAAGATGGAGATCTATACTCTATTAATCCGTCGATTATCAGACAACACTCGATGTCTGCAATGTTAACAGAAGGGGAAACACACTCGTTCGAACTTTGGCATCAACGACTTGGACACATCAGTGTTGAGAAAATCAAAACTATGATGCAACGGAAATTGTTGGCGACTGCGTCCGACAGCAGAAGAAAAGTTCTTTTGCGAGGGATGCGTTTTTGGTTCAATGACACGGAAGCCATAAAGAAGTCACTGAACGACGGCAATCTGTTCCTGGAGAGATAATTCATGCGGATGTCTGTGGAATCTTTCATCCATCCATCGGTTGGTGGTAATCGTTATTTCATCTGCTTCAAAGATGAGTCATCAGGATACCGCAAGGTCTACTTTATGAAAACAAGGACGAGTCCTTCGTTGCCTCAAATGCTTTGCTGAAATCAAGCAAGAAACTGGACGAGACGTGCAAAGGATTCGAACAGACGAGGGCATGAATTTGCCAACAGAGAATTGATAACTTTCTCACAGAGAAGAATTGTCCATGAAAAGACCCTCCTACACACTCAGTGTAATGGGATGGCCGAAAGAGAAAACAGAACACTTTTGAAAAGGCAAGGTCGATGCTGCATGCGAGAAATTTGCCAAGGTGTCTTGGGCTGATGCAGTACATACTGCTGCTTTTCTCTTGAATCGCATCCCAAATCGGAAAGAAACAACAAAAACACCGTATGAAAAATGGTTTGGAAAGCGACCAACTGTTGAGCATTTACAGATTTTTGGCTGTGATGCATACGTACACATTCCTGACCAGCATCGAAAGAAATTCAATCGAAGAGCCAGAAAGTTATTTTTGTTGGCTATGGACCGAGTAACAAAATGTTTAGAGTTTTTGGTGATACTAATAAGCATCGAGTGGATGAAGTGACGGATGTCAAATTTAATGATGATTCTTCAGAAAAGAACTCTTCAAAATCTTCAGAAGAGACTGGTGCTTATTGATGGAGAAGAAGATAGCTGGATGCAGACTGCAGACAAGGATGAAGATGATTTTCTCGAAGAGGACATCACAGATGACAAGACAGAGAAGAGGGGGCCTGGACGACCGCCGGAAGCAGAAACAAGATAAAGGTGATCAGCAATCCCTTAAGATGGAACTTCGCTGAAATCAACGGAAAGGACAGCAATGCTTGAAGAAATCAGCGCCCTTCACATGAATAATACCTGGATCTTAACTGACCTGCCAGCTGACCGGAAGACAGTACAATGTAAGTGGATTTTTAAAAGTAAGACAATTCAGATGGAGAGGTCAGTAGATACAAAGCTCGACTTGTGGCAAAATGGTGTAGTCAACGAACTGCAATTGACTATTTCGAAACATTTGCACCCATAGTTCGATATGGATAAGTTCAAACACTTTTGGCCATAGCTGCCGATGAAGATCTGGAAATACTGCAGTTTGACGTAAAAAAAGCATTTCTTCATGGAAAAATTGATGAGTTGATTTTTATAGAACAGCCACCTTGTTTTAATGATGGATCAGGACGAATATGCAAGCTCCAGCGAGCTCTGTACGGACTGAAACAAGCACCGAGAGCTTGGAGGTTTACCCCCACTGGGGCTCAATTATATTCGCATTGGGGCCCACTGTTCATTTATTGGTCGTTGTCCTCGCTATTTTATTATTGGTCGTTGACCTCGCTATTTTATTAGACCGTAAAGTCTTTGTCGTATTGGTTTTCCTTGTCTAATTGCTCATTGATCAAAATCTTTCCCTTGTGATTAGCTGTAATATTTTTTCATTTCATTGGTTCAAATATTCCATTTAGGATTACGTAACTTTAATAGTAGTGACGTAACATAAAAAATGAAAATATTTATTATTCCAAAATTTTATTGTCTGTTTGAAGTTTCGTCATTCATTGAAATTTTGTTTATTTAAATATATTATTTGTTGTGTAGTCTATACTTTTTCATTATCAGTATTTTTGAAAATAATTTTTATCATTATTCTATATTTTATTGTACCAAAGTGACGTTATATCAAATGCGATAGTAATCATTCAGAAAAAACATTACAAAAAATAAGTTAAATAGTGATTTTCATTTTTCACTAGCCAACAGCACTAACAACAAGAATAGTAAACAACATATCAGTGAACGACATTAACAAAGTTAAAACAACGATAAAGCAAGAAACTAAATAATACAATATGTTCGCTGCAAAGTTAATTTGATGCAGCTTTAACTGCTATTCAGTATCGTGCTGTCCATCGCTACTTTTCTACTTTCAAAATGTTTTACTTTTATTTATTTCAGTTCATCAGATAAATTACGTTTCGGCTAGCAATTAAATGAAATTTGTGCATTAAATGCTTTTCCGTTTGTCAGAAAATATTCTGATGATTAGCTAAAGGCGATTGTAATACAATGGAAAAATCAACAAGTGATGAATTGTCCACAGTTGCAGTTGTCAGCTAGAATTAGGCATGGCAACTGCTAATTTGTTAGCATCGAATTACATTGTTGATTTCCGTCTGACTGTTCTATGAAAATCTTTCTTGTTAGCAATCAAAGAATTTTATTTTCGACTTCACAAAGTTTTGACTTCTTTCATCAGTGTTATTGTTTAAAGTCGTATATTTTATTTAAATAGAAAATTAAAACCCTGCAATATTATTTACAAGTCAAAAAACAAATTTATTTATATATTTCGTGTAAATTGTAAACTATTTCAACATCTGAACAAAACCGAGTAGTGCGTTGGTGAACACTTAAATTTCCATCTATTCTCATTTCCATTTGCAACCTTTCAGTGTATATATTTTAATGATAACGAAATATTTAAACATTTCGCATCAAAAGCAGCGTCTATGATGTAGCTGATCTGTTTGATGTTGCATTTCAAATTACATTTGAACGTGGTTATACGTGAGCATGGAATTTCGAAAAAATTTCCATGCATTTATCCATTATTTCACCGTTTAATTAAATAAAGGGAATTTTTTTTCAGCCAAAATTTTATGCACCTAACCAAGTTCGACTGTATTTTATATGAAATGTATGAACGTCAAACAGGATTTTTCATACAAACAACAAAACTCATCGACATGTATAAATGGATGTTTGTTTCGTAATGAAGGAAACTTTGTAAATCTTAAAGTAAAATTCTTAGATTGTAAACAAGAAAGATTTAAATAGAACACTCCCAGTAAAATCAAGAAATTAATCAAATACTAATAACAATTAAGTAGTTGTTATTCCTTGGTTTAGCTGGAAGCTGCAACTGTGAACAATTTGTCAATTGTGCAGTTTCTCTTTGTATTAAAATTGCCTTTACCAACATATGCGATGTGACGTGAAAAGCGAAGAATGTTTGACAAAGGCATATGCGTGAAATCAAGCGTAAAATTAAGTGAAATTGCGAGTTAACGCGTAACTTTAGCATTAGTGCCATTTGTAACCCGGAAATTAAAAGTGTTGCTACAAAATTCCAGATTTTTCAAACAGATTATTCAGTATTCTGACATTACACCCGGAAATCTTGATAAATCAAATCTTGATAAATTTCAACAGGCAGCAAATTTATTTACAAACAGTGGGAGCAGATTTATATATCAGTTGGAAAATCGGTAATAGACCACTTAGGGTACGGATGGTACATTCAAGTTTGTACTTCAATGATATGAATAGCATTTTACCATCCATGCCATTGTGGCGAGTAAGCTGGTGCCAGTAGACTGTTGCTATGTACGGTTAAAGATATTTGCAAATAAGAGTTTATTTTTCAAGCTTCAATAAACAAAGCGGCTGTCCTTGGCATCAATCTTTATCCACAAACAATAATTTGTAATTTTGAAATCGCCCTGATACCACTTTGTTAATGTCGTTCACTGATATGTTGTTTACTATTCTTGTTGTTAGTGCTGTTGGCTAGTGAAAAATGAAAATCACTATTTAACTTATTTTTTGTAATGTTTTTTCTGAATGATTACTATCGCATTTGATATAACGTCACTTTGGTACAATAAAATATAGAATAATGATAAAATTATTTTCAAAAATACTGATAATGAAAAGTATAGACTACACAACAAATAATATATTTAA
>LKDY01000250.1:0-27071 GCA_002221485.1 Trichinella murrelli | reverse complement strand
TTGTCTCAGCTATGTCGTATTCATAAAAAACATTTTTATATCGATCTTAAAACTCGTATATAACGATAGAAATCAATAACAATTGTGATCGGTAGTAAGCTGCAGTAGTACTAAATGACGTCACACAACTGTGGCTGCGTAACTGACGGATCAGAGCTGTTGCGCATTGTGCTTTTGATACATCGCTTAGTCTCGCTAAGAGGAAGTCATTGTCTGTGAAAGAAAAGGTTGCTGTCTCCAATGCACTGAACGATGGTATGAAAAACTCTTCGGTTTGTGAACAGTTTGGCTTATCACAGTCGAAAGTTTCTACAATCTGGAAAAGTCCTTGCGATCTACTAGATGCACATAAAAATGGCATCACATCTGCGAAAAGATTTCAATTGTGTAAGAAAACCGACCTGATGAAGCACTGTTGCAATGGTTTCAAGGGCAAAGTTAAACAGGAACCCCAATCATCTGCTTTGTGATACTTCAAAAATTTATAAAAGATAATTATTGTTTCCACAATTTCAGCAGTACAGATGTTCATCCTTTTTAATATACGGATGAAATACGAAGAATTCACAATACTGCTACAGATGAGATGTATCGGCACATAAATGCCATCGCTGCCGTAAATGTGGAAATGCACGCAAAGGTACGGTATCACACAATTACCTTGTTACGCGTTCTCTCCGCATATGCTGTAGTAGTACCTTATTGAGTACCACTACGCAATGGTAGGTAGGTAAGTTCGCAGGTAGCCGAAGACGATCCAAATGAGGGTCTCATCGGTGGAATGGTACACAATACATCGGTACCCCAAAGATTCCTAGTTAAAATATGCATCCCAGCCAACAAATTAATCAATGGACCCTATGCTATCTTGTATACTAGTATGATACAACACTCACATTCAGTGTCTCTTTCACTGGGCCGAGTAGATCCATACACACTGGTTAAATCTTCATCGGTGATCGCAACTTCTTCAAATGAGATCCGCGGCTGGCGCAAATGTCACAGGTTCGGCACCACTATTCCATGTCGTTCCGTTGCTAGATCCAGAAACACGGCTGGCAGAGTTTAGTAAGAATCTTCGCCATTGCCAGCTATGTGGCTATCAGGTGAGTGCGGGCAGCTTCTAAGATTTTTGGAATTGACTGTGCTGAACATCCTGCAGTAGTTTCATGTCTCCGGGATCTGGTACTTCCTAGATTCGGCACAGCACACCATGGGAAATCTTTACCCGGTCTTGCTGCGACCACATGTTTCATAACATGGCACAAATTTCGAATGCCTTCTGAAGCCACCTTTTTTCCGTTTCCCACAGTCTCATGTAGGAGCATCTGGAATTTCTGCTGCTACCGCCTAATGTCGTCACTGGTTCTTGGCACTATGGAGGCTACCTGTACTGTTCTGCCCATCCACGTTCATTACTTTATATGATAAGCGATTGAGCGTTAAAATTTCCTGTTGGCAATGTGCCTTGTAAACCGCTTCTGTTGCTATTGCGCTGATAAATCGTGAAACCAAGTTTGGTCATAACAGGTTTACGCCTTAGCTTAACTACCCCTAGACTTATTTTTTACTCGACTGGTGCTCACGTTGACACACACTATGAATTCGTACAATTAGTTCCAACATGGATTCCTCACCGACATACGTGTTCATATGCTTCTTCTTCAGTTTATCGAACCAATTTTTTCATCCAGCAATGATCAGTCTCCTCAGGTAACAGCACTATATCGTTGATCTCTGGTGCGGGCGGTTGCTTGGCCACTTGCGGCGCAGCAGCAGCGTAGCTAGTAACTGCTTCTCCATCGCTGTCACCACTTTGCCATCAATTCTTCACGATAGCGCCTTCTATACTCCCATTGAGGAGGGATGTATTCCGTCGGATGCCAGTTCGGGTCATTGTTCTTGACCGCTGAGAGGTCCGTATACTTCGGGCGGTGAGCAGCTGAAAGTGACTCAACGACCGGGGTCGTCGAGCTCAGGTCGGGGACGAGTATTGAGACAAGCCTCGACTTCACAAAATAGCGTCTTGAGTTCTTCGTCGTCCAGCAGCACCTGTCCAAACACCTTCTTTAAGATCTCCTTGAATGAGTGCACCAACTGCTCCCATTAGGCACCCATCTATGAAGCTGTCCCTGGAATGATTTTCTAATGTATAGGGTGCACTTTGAGCTGAGTTTGCACCGGTTCTCGTCCACAGCCTGCAACAGCTGGCACAGTTCTGAGGCGGCGCTGTGAAAGGTGTGGAAATTGCCTGATTGCATAATCTCCAGCCTGCCTCTCCTTGCCATGAATCATCGGCGTGCTTGCAACAATCTGGCCGTGGTCATAAGACGAAGAAACACTTTATTCCACGAAGGTGCGAGCTTAGGAACAGATACAAACATGCAGTAATAAGCCACAACACAATAAATGAAGACAAACACACAAAGCAGAACGTTAATTATTGGCACCACCACTCAGATCACACACATGACGTCACATTCGACCATGACGCTCACACTACAGCAATATGATATATAAGTTAAATGTTACAGTATCTCTGCCGCTCCGTCCGTAACATGTGTATTTGATTTCAAATAATCAAAATCACTATAATTTAGTGCATGAATGTAGAGTTCACTTATTGACACACATAAATTATGAAAACAAACAGTGGGTTTACCACTGTGTACGCAATATTTGTCATCATTTCGCTGAAATGAAAAAATCATGTTGAAATTGGTCTACTCCCGAGTATACTTCAAAGGCATGCCGCTCGACATTTGATTGGCTGTTGCGATGAGTTTTATTCGTTGTTGCAAACCTAAATTTTTACTGGTTGTCATTGTTATGCGTGCTATTTGTCAAATTTTGATTTCATTTTAATGGTCAGTCTTCTGATATTCAAAGCTTTACTATTTTATGATATTTATGTGGTAAAATTCATTACAATTAATTATTTAATAAGATTCAGTAGAATGGTGCATCCACGTGATCTTTCTTACTAATAGCATCCATAACGTCTAAATTTAATTTATACTTTAATTTTTATATTTAACTTCATCAAATTAAGAAACAAATGAATAGAAAGCAAACTTTTGAACAAGGTCTTTAAAATGCTCAATAGTATACACGCAATAAATCAAGTCAGTTTAAATTAAAGTAAATCATCAGCAGTTCCATGAAATAATTATACAAAAACATGAAACCCTAAGCAAAATTGTTAATAAAATTATAAATTTAAATTGCTAGTCAGCTTTTACTGTTCTTGTTACATGTAAAAATACTGTTCAAAAGAAAGGTCAGCCAACAGTTGCTTTTACTTTTCATATAAAATTACATTCTCAGCTAAAAATTAAATGAGATTTGTGTCTAAGGTTCTTTTCTGTTTGACAGATATTGTTCTGATGAAAGCTAGTTGAAAGCTATTCAAGTAAAAGGGAAAAACCAAAGTTGATAAATTGTCTAAAGCTGCAGTTTTCAGCTAAAAGTAAGAGTGGTGATTGCTGAATAATAGCATCGAAATACTTTTCTGATTTTGTCAGTCTGTTTTCTAACAATATTTCTGGCTTGCAAGAAAATTCAATCTTTCCCATCTTTATTTCGCTCCTGTTCACAAGAGTTATGTTTTTCTTCTTATCTTTATTTTAATAAAAAATAAAACCTGGAATTTTGTTTGAAGTAAAAATTTGTGATTATACATTTTGTGTAAATTGTATTAAATGTCTCTTTCAATATCTAAAGTAAAGCCGACTACTGGGCTGATTAAACATTCAACTTGCAATTGTTGTATTACGATGATAAACAGATGTTGAACATTCCAGATCACATAGGATCTGTTGGATTGTGAAAACATTTCACTAAACAAAAGTGAAAGCAAAGAAAATTATTTTTCATCTCTCATTATTTTTCTTGCACTGCATATCTTCTGCCAAAATATATATGATCATTGCTGATTATCCTCATTGGCAGACATGAAGCATATATTGATCTTTCATTTGCCGCTCTAACTTTCATTCCCATTGTTGAGATTGAACAGTATCATGGGAGTCACTGTCTTGGTCACACAATGAATTCATTTGAAAAACCGTCTGCCTGTAGCATTGTTAAAATTCCAGGCACCAATATTACAAAATGTTTTGTATTTGTGCACTTCTATGGTATATGTCAAGAGAGGTGTTCTTACTCGTCCCACTTTTCTCTATTGGTCTTTGCCCCCGCTATTTTATTGGATCGTCAAATCTTGTCGTATTGGTTATCATTTTATTGGGCCTGAAGACATTGTCGTATTGGTTTTCCTTGTCTAATTGCTCATTGATTCAAACTCTTCAGTTGTGATAAGCTGTAATATTTTTTCATTTCATTGGTTCAAATATTCCTTTTAGGATTACGTAACTTTAATAGTAGTGACGTAACATTAATAATAGAAATATTTATTATTCCAAAATTTTATTGTTTTTTGAAGTTTCTTCTTTCATTGAAATTTTGTTTATTTAAATACAGTAGAATCCCGTTGGTACGTTCATCTGGGGACCTGAAAAAACGGACGTACTAAGTGGGAAAACGTAGTAAGCGGGAAACATAATCAAGTCATTGGAATCCGTTAATGCATTGCTTGCAGTAATTTATTCAATTTGTTTTAGTGAAAAATTTATCAATAGTTTATGTTTTTTATCCTAATTCGCAAATAACAGTGTAACAACCATTGCTGTACAGCAACGTTGCTAATTGCAGGTCCAGCTGAGGCAGACGCCGAACCGTGGCAATAAATCCCCCTTCCCGCCCAGTTCAAAAGATACCGCCGACGAGAACCGCGGTCGGCTTCTGGCGACCAACCCGCATGACCCGACAAGCCGGTGCGTAATTAGCCGTCGTTCAGCGTGTTGTTCGATCATCGCCGGTCACTGATGGTCCGTCGGGCAGCGGATCAAATCCGCCGCGTAGTAAGCCGCTGATTTATAGAAGGGCCGCAAGCCGAGGGATTGTCAGCAAGACAATGGAGGATCAAATCTCAGTTGACCCACCCGGTGCCCCCCTGCGGAGAAATAATTCTATATATTGGAGCGGTGGAGACCATCCAGTCAGTTAGTAAGTGGACGAGCGTGGAGTGCGAGTGCTACGGCGATACGAACGTGGAAGATGACAATTGAAGACGAGACCACGCGAGCTAAGACGAGCCGTCCAAGAGTGATAACGGGCGAACTGGAGCGGTCCCGGAGGAAGCGAACCAGATGACCCCGCCCAGCGGGTCGTTCCACAGGAAACAAAAAAAGAGGTTGTGATAGAATCGGTCTTATTGAATCTCTGCGAAAAACAATCACTTAACGGTTGCTCTTGCTCAGCTGAGATTTGTAAATTGCGGCAAGAACTCTACAGGAAGCCTTACTTGATTGTCATTATTGAACCTTTTCCTACATTTTTTGGTGCAACGAGCCGAGAGCCGCGGAAGTCATATAAGACAGCTTAATACGACTTGGAATTGCTGCGTAATTTTCATTTGACAGAATTTCAGTTTAAGGAAGGAGTATGAAGACTGAAAATCTGAGGAATTGATTGGCTACAAAATTCGACAGCTTAAATGGATGCAGGAAATTCGTTAGCTTTGCACTGACAGTGCGTCGCGAAGTAAGGTTCGGAATGTATTGAAGGAATTGAGAAGCAGTTCGACAGGGTGCAACTTCTCCAAGAAGAGTTGGAAGAAGGACTTTGATTGGATGACTTAAAAAAAAATTGATGAGATCTGAACATTCGAACAGGAAATTCTGGAGATCCGTTCTATTGAGGAAGATTTCATCGAGGAAATGACTAATGATAAGAAGACGGAAATTGTGAATAACGGAAGTGACGTCAGGCCATCGTTCGTCTGCCACGGCATGAATTACCAAAGTTTCATGGCAACGTATTGGAATTCACCGCATTTTGGGAGCAATTTGAAGACTGTATCCACACGCGGAGGGATATCAGCGACTCAGAGATGTTCCCCAATTTACGTTTGAGTCTTAGCGGATTTGCTCTTGCAGCGATAAATGGTTTATTGCTCACAGCAGCCAATTATCCCGCTGCAATAGCAATTTTGAAGAACCGCTTTGGTCGCAAAGATGTGGTAATTCAAAACCATATCAGAAAATTGTTAGAAGTAGAACCCTGCGTGAAAACTTCTGCAGAGAATTTACAAGTATTGCATGACGAACTCAATCTGCATGTACGCGCATTGGGAGCGTTAAGGAAGGATTTGAATTTATCCCAAATAACTGCTGCAGAAATTTTGATGGAGTTGTTTAAATTAAAGCCTCCCATCGCCATCCGTAAAAATGGGAAGAAGAAATTTTTACGGATGAGGCGAAGGTGAAGCGGGTTGTACTCTAAAGCATCGCAGATTATTGCATCAACCAGAAACAAAGGAAATGACTCCAGTGAAAGATCAAATTGCTGTTGAAGACCATCGCAGCAGTGGAGATAGCAAAACACCTGATCACGCAGTTCTCTTGGCTAAGTCTACGACTCGAAAAAATATTCTGCTACAGACAGCTAACGCGTTTATTGAAACTGAAGATGGAGAACGTCAGATGGTAATGTGCCTGTTGGATTCAGGTTGCCAGCAGTCGCTTGTCAGAAAAAAGATTGCCGATCTAATAGGTTTGAAAGGTCACCCTGAGCACTCTTCATTTGTGATTGGCTGTAATATTTTTTCATTTCATTGGTTCAAATATTCCATTTTGGATTACGTAACTTTAATATAGTGACGTAACATAAAATATGGAAATACAGTAGAATCCCGTTAGTACGTTCCCGCTTAGAACGTTTTCCCGCTTTGTACGCTGGTTTTCTGAAGTCCCGACTCCATTTATATAATATGTACGTAATAAGATCCCCGTTATCACGTTCGGCAATCCCGCTTAGTACGTTCAGATTTGTGATGGTTATTGGACTTTGATGAAGTAATTCTTGCACTGATTGTCATGCACTACGACAATTGGAACAAATGATTTTACCGTATACAACAAAGCCATCGCACGTGGCAAACAAAGTCGTACTGAACATGTTTAGCGTGGAGTATGCCTGTAAGCCAGCGTCGCTTTATGTTTGTTGTCGTTTGTGCCAGGTGGCGCTGTCTGTAGCGAGTTTAATTGGTTGTTTGTGAGTAAAAACGAGGTAAGCTGCATTTGAAATTTTGCCGTTATTGTCTAGCGACAGAGTTTTTAAAATGGAGAAAAAAGAATGGTGCCAAATTACGACTTCTCATAAACTTCAAATCATTCAAACGGTTGATGAAAACCCTAACATGAAGCGCATCGACATTGCGCGAATGATGAAAATCCCTTCATCAGGGTTAAGCATTGTGCGACGTTACGTCTGCAGTTTTAACGTGGATGAGAACGTTATTAATCAGTTGTCGAAAATAGACACAGTTATTTGCGAATTAGGATAAAAAAACATGAAACAAACTACTATTGATAAATTTTTCACTAAAACAAATTGAATAAAATTACTGCAAGCAATGTATTAACGGATTCCAATGACTTGATTATGTTTCTCGCTTACGACGTTTTCCCGCTTTGTACGTCCGTTTCTTCAGGTCCCCAGATGAACGTACTAACGGGATTCTACTGTAATTGCCTGTTCGTTAAGAGTTGTTGTTGTTGAATAAATATTCACTCGAGAAAGGCGTTATCATTACTGCTCTGCGTTAGTTATTCATTTTCGTGTATTGCACTCAAACATACGTTTCGAGTGTTTACCCTTAAAGTGTAGTAGCTCTGGTCAATTGGATATATGGTTCAAATATATACAGTAGAGGAGTGATGAGTGAGGAGGGAGGAGGGAACAACACACGATTTCCAACGCAATTGAAGAACACGGAACCGTCTGAACTACTTTCTCTCACTACATCGTTGTTACTCACTATTTATTTTGAATAAATAAAATTTCAGTCACATCCGCCTCGTTTATTTTCTATAATTAACCTATACAGTCCACTAAAAGAAAGATCTTCAAGTTTAAACAAAAAATTTCTTAACAGTTGTGAATTAGTTGAACTTCATAATGCACAGCAGTGGTCAAATTCAAACAGTGACATGCGCAGTTATTATTTAAATAAAAACTGTCAGAACTGAGCTTTATTAGACAGTGTTCCGAACGGAAGAACACCGACTTAGTCGGTGTGACCTGGCCAGGGGCTGGTGGCCGAAAGTCGCGGGTAGGACGAGGACAATACCCGCACCCCGTCGGCCAGATCGTTATCTGGGCATATGGCAGCCCCGGTCGGGGTCAGAGAGACCCCGTGCGCTGACGTTGACGGATGGCAATGGTTGTTTACGCCATTGTGCTGGTTGTCAACAAGGTACTTTGAAGAAGCCGCCTGACGGACGAGCATGCCAAATGGCCATTGCGAGATCAAAGAAGGCCGAAGGCGTGGCAGCCTACTGACGTCAATGGTGATTTGGATTGCCGACGAAAATAGCCAGATTATCCGCTTTGATCGAGCCGCCCATTGGCGGCTGAGCTTTATATATACCTTGGCTACAAACGCACGCTGTCATTAACATCCGTGAAGCTGTCGAAGTTAGTAGAACTCGCTGCCGTTTTGAATAACCATCGATTTCTCGTACTGTTGTTTCGTCCTGTTATATATTGACTCGCTGTTCGTTGCTGTCGACGGAGTGCTTTCCTCTGATTGTTCGTGACCGAATAAAACGAACGTATGTTCGCTGTGTTTCTATCCGCTTGCGTTTTACCTTACGCGATCTCCTTCTTGACTACCCAGTATTCGGTTGGCCAAGAAGAATCTACATCATACAGTCCACTCTCATTGCCTGACGATCGAACGTCTGGCAAATTGTACTTGAGTATCGCGAGCGTACAGAACCCTGCTACGGTTCTTAACAGACAGAATACAGTCAACATTTAAGATACAACAATAATACACTACAAATAATAACATGTAGCAGACGCAGAGCGACAACTAACAACTGCTGTGCTTCTCTAGATAAAGAAGATGAGGAAGAAGAACAAAGCTACCGTATGCTTACCGGTACTTGAAGATCAGGAAGGAGTACGGTGGGACGGACTATTATTAGTAACGTTCTTTCCTTATCGTCCTAATTAGTAACGTCCTAATTAGTATCATTTCTGTTCATTCAATTCAAATTCATCATTTAGGTTAAATAAGGATGCCGGGGTTCAATCCATACGAACTTGGATGTGGACGCAATCTTGGATTGTAATCCTCATGCAGATGATTGCATCCCTGACAATGACGTGTTTTATAAAATGAAGAAAAATGTTCTCAAGCGACAGGCTGCAGAGGAAATGAAGACCGTCCCGCAAATATACCACGAAGAAGCAAGCAGTGCATCTGCCGACTTGGAAACTGCTGGTCAGTTTCCAACCTATAGAAGTGTTAAAACGGCAATCTACAGGAAACTTGCGCAGAAATTTCCGAGACTTCTGCCAACTCGCCTGCAGCTGGAGATTCCACCCTAGTGGCGAATGACGAAGTCTGATCGCCGTTTTTTATTATATAATAATGTATATAATTCTATTTTAATATTTTGTACAGAAGAAAATCTCTCAATTTTATCAGAACATTCTGTCTGCTCCATGGATGGAACTTTCAAAATAGTTCCAGAATGGTATCAGCAGATGTTCACCATCCATGTTTTTAATGCGGGTAAATTAGTACCACTTGTTTATTATTTAACCGTCCATAAAGATCTCTCCACGTATCGTGAAATTTTCGATAATTTAATTTTAAAGGCGGCAGCGTTGGGGGTGGTCCTACAGCCGCAAACAGTAATTTGCGATTTTGAGACCGCCCTGATCCCTGCAATGCAGGGGACATTTCCGGGGGTCAACATACAAGGCTGTTATTTCCATTTCTGCCAAGCAGTTCTGAGGAAGGCGATGCATCTTGGGATGCGAACCAGCTACATCCATGAAGCGGCAGCGAAGAAAAAAGTCAAAATGTTGCTGGCAACGGCTTTTTTGCTGCCTCATGATGTACCTGTTGCCGTGGAGCTGCTTGGCAGAGATGCTACGGGTTCAATAGCAGCCTTGTTCAGTTACTTCCGAGTGGAATGGATGCCCCCTCACAGACTGCCGAGGTGGAATGTATATAATGTAAATATTCGTACGAACAATGATTTGGAAAGCTGGCACTTCAAAATGAACCGGCTTCCGGGGAAGCGACACTTCGGCTTTTATGAACTGCTCCAGTTGCTGATCGATGAGCAGGGATCAACGGAAACGTTGAATCAGCAGGTAACATCAGGTCGCGTCACCGCCAGTGATTTACAGATAAAAAATAAGAAATACGAAGAACTGCAGCAACGCATAACAGCGTTGACTGCAGAATACGATGGCGGTACACGTACACTGCAGCAGTTTTTAAGAGCTGTGGCGTACCGAGTACCCGAGGGGGAGAATTACTGAGTGCCAGCCTCTTCTGTACAACTGCATTATTTTTATTTAATCTTGTACAGTTTTTATGCTTTTCTATTATATGTTTGTTTTATTATATTGTTTGTTTGTGTTGTATTGTATTATATTATGTTATATTGTTGTTTTGTATTTACTGTTAACTTTGTACTGCTGAATAAAGTGGTATAAATACGATTGATCAGGCGATTCCGTGCTATGTAAAAATAGTTTGATTAATGTCTTCTCAAATAAATAAAACCATGACCCATGCATTTAACTATATGAAAAATGTAAAATGTAATTTTGTATGTGAAATTCAGAACATTGCAATGAACATGGAAACAAAAATACCGTCAAATTCTTTCATAGGTGTTATTCACATTAATACAATATAAAAACCGCCATTTTGCTCCAGTCTGTATTGCATTGTACTGTTTTCCTTATTTTTTCATAGTAATTTCATTCTCTTACTTTGCTGAATTTGAGAACAACAGAATTGTTATAAAACAGTCAAAAGGTAAGAAATTAAATTTAACAAATAGAATGAAATAAAATTTGACAAATAAAATGCAAAGGAGTAACAACAAATGAAATTTACAGGCACGTGTCAGAGCAGCAACCAATGAAATTTCAGCGGGGAAATAGGGTCTACCCCGGGACAAATTTTCACCGCCTTTTCTTACTGGTGGCCCAACGCGCTATCTTATTGGACCTTCAATTCGTCGTCTTAATGGTTTTCCTTATCTAATTGCTTATTGATTCAAACTCTTCAGTTGTGATTAGCTGCAATATTTATTTCATTTCATTGGTTCAAATATTCCATTTAGGATTACGTAACTTTAATAGTAGTGACGTAACTGTCTAGTAAAGACTTCCCTCCTGATATATAAATCTGCTCCCAAATTTTGTAATTAAATTGGTTGCTTGTTGAAATTTATCAAGATTCGGTGTTAACTTCCGGCTGTAATGTCAGAATACTGAATAATCTGTTTGAGAAATCTGAATGTTGTGGCAACACTTCCAATTTCCCGGTTACAAATGGCGGTTACGTGTTAGCTCGCAATTTCACTAAATTTTACGCATGATGTCACGCATATGCCTTTGTCAAACATTGTTCGCGTTTCTCATCACATCACATATGCTGGTAAAGGCGATTTCATTACAAAGGGAAATGCACAATTGATAAATTGATAACAAATATAAAAAATCTTGATTGAAACAATTCCCAAATAAGAAAGTTTTTCATTATTAATGATACGACGACGCCGGGATGGTGGATTGCGGGACAAATTTTCACCGCCTTTTCTTACTGGTCGTTGAACTCGCTATTTCATTGGACCTTCAATTCGTTGTCTTATTAGTTTTCCTTATCTAATTGCTCATTGATTCAAACTCTTCAGTTGTGATTAGCTGTAATATTTTTTCATTTCATTGGTTCAAATATTCAATTCAGGATTACGTAACTTTAATAGTGGTGACGTAACATTAATAATGAAAATATTCCTATTTTGGGAATTGTTTCAATCAAGATTTATAAGTTTTATCATTCATTGAAATTTTGTTTTTCCAATATATTATTAGTGAAGTTTATACTTTTTAGTGATCAACGTTTTCAATAATAATTTTTATCATTATTCTATATTTTATTGTACCAGAGTGACGTTATATCAAATGCGATAGTAATAATTCAGAAAAAACGATACAATACAAAAATAAGTTAAATAGTGATTTTGATTTTTCACTAGTCAAGAGCAGCAACAACAACAGTAAAGAACAGTCAACAACAACAACAATAAACAACATAACAGTGAACAATATTAACAAAGTGGTATCAGAGAGATTTCAAAATCACAAATTATTGTTTGTGGATTAAGATTGACGCTGAGGATTGCCGGTTATGCCTGACTTGCTTAAAATAAACCCGTATGTGGGAATATCTTTATCCGTACATAAACAATAGACTGCTGGCACCAGCTTGCCCGCCACAAAGGCATGGATGGTAAATAGCTGTTGATACCATTTAGGTACAATCTTGAATGGACCATCCATGCCCCAGGTTCGACAGGCTGCCAGCAGTCTAATGTTGGTACCCGTCACAAATACCAGTATATGCCTGGAGTTTCTTTGGCACAATAAAAAGTCTTCCCCAGACTTCGTTGTTTTAAACTGATCTGGTATTACCAGATCATGCCGGTGTTCAGGAAGTCTGGGGAAGCGCTTCGCCCGATGTTTATACATCGTGGATCGCACCCGCTTGAAAAGCGGAAAATGCCCGGATGTAGAAGGCTCAGCGGACGCGGCAGAGGCTTCTTCATCATAAATTGCGGGGATGGGCTTCATTTCATCGGCACTTCGTTTCTTAAGAAGTGCCTTCCTCTCCATTTTATATGCCAGGTGCTCGTCTTCCTGGCAGGTTTCAACGTGATCTTTTCGATTGATCACGGCCGTAACTTCTAAATCTGTCCATACTGCACCCTTGCAGCCTTTTTTGTCCTATACCAAAATAAGGTAATTGTTAATAACAAGGAACGCATGCTGTACATTCAACGCATACCTTTGAACACCTCCAACATTTCTTCTGTTTGCCCGTGTATTTCGATTTGGATGATCTTCCTTCAAAAACAAGGGCCATGCTGCCATTACAATTCGGTACAAGACACAGCACAGGAATATTAGCCATCGTGAAAATGATGAAGAGAACATAAAGTAATTCGGATAACTCAGAAAAGCAATAATTTGCGATGCGGAAAGTTTCGAGTGATATTTTTAGATATTCAATCTGACTTGACCTAAATTCCAACTCCAATAGCTTACATTATCAAACTGTCACTCTGTCAAAATTTGTGACTGATTTATTTGAACAACTGCCGTTGTTTACTTGGAAAAGAAGCAACTGTTGTCGTTACTGAACCAGAGAACAAGAACTTAACAAGCAGAGTTGCGTTCAGATCGAAAATATAGAAATAAAGCGGCTAATGTACCCGTAGTGCCTGCTTCAATCAGGCTAACACCCGTATTAACATGCGGTACAGGGAGGAAAGCGGTGGTCAGGAGCATTCTGATTTTTCTTCTTGTTTCCTCATGCTGGGGATATCGCGTTTTCAATCCCAGCTCACCGGCCTTCCTATGTACCGCCTGGCAGAAGTGGAAGTATCAGCCCAGTGCCCGCGCATTCGGAAAGTAGCCCTGAATCGCAGGTTACAGGGCTGTCTCAAAATCACAGATATTGATATCTGGATTGACATCGACCTCCAAAGCTGCTGCTCTGCTTATTATAGCTTGGGATTTAAACCCGTATGTACCAATGTCTTTATCCGTACATAAGCAACAGACTGCTGGCACCAGTTTAGCAGCCGCAAAGGCATGAATGGTAAAAAGCTGTTGATACCACTTAGGTACAATCTTGAATGTACTATCCATGCTCCAGGTTCGACTGGCTGCCAGCAGCCTAATGTTGTAACCCGTAGCGATAAGTTTTTAGTTTATAATAAGGGTTACAACATTCGAAATCGAACTCGGGAAAGCAATAAGTTGCGACGCGGAAAGTTTCGAGTGATATTTTTAGATATTCAATCTGACTTGACCTAAATTCCAACTCCAATAGCTTACATTATAACTCTATCAAAATTTGTAACTGATTTATTGGAACAACTGCCGTTGTTTACTGGGAATAGAAGCAACTGTTTTTGTTACTGAACCAGAGAACAACAACTTCACAAGCAGAGTTGCGTTCAGATCGTGTAGAGAGTTGTTGGTGTGATCCTTTTCGCTTGTACTTTGCCTGTGTTTGATTGTATATTCAATAAAATATATTCGAGATTATCATATACGAAAGGCGAGATTTGTGAAATTCAAATTTAGCCGCGAAAGAAGACAGTTAGTTGTAGAACCTAATTGTATATAACAAAGTGTAGTACGATAACCCTGCAAGTCTACTACACACCAAATATATAAATAAATTTGTTTTTTGATTTATAAATAATATTGCAGATTTTTAATTGTTATTTAAATAAAATATATGAAGGAAAACAATAACTGTTGTGAACAGGAGCAAAAGAAACATTGGAGAGATTAAAGATAAAATTTGTTTGCAAATGAGAAACATTTTCAGAGAACGGAAAAGCAAAATCAGAAAAGGATTTCAATGCTAACAAAAATTCGCAGTTGCTTGTCCTGGTTTTAATTCAAACTGCAGCTGTGGACAATTTATCACATGTTGACTTTCCCTTTGTATTAGAGCAATTTCTAACAAATGGATAAGCGCACCTTAAACATAAATCTTATATAATTGCCAGTTAAAACGAAATTTATCTGATGAACTCAGATAAATAAAAGTAAAACATTTTGAAAGCGGAATGAAAGCGATGGACAGCACCAAGCAGAATAGCAGTTAAAGCTGCTTCAAATTCTTTCTTCAGTGGACATCGCGTTCTTTGATGTCAGCATTTGTACGCCATTTGTATGTGATTAATTTTATTTTATCAGAATCAACAAGAGGCATTAGTGCCACAAGGAATATCATAACTTGATGTTCAATTGTAGATAAAATTAGAAATGAAAACTAATTGTTGCAACAGTTATTAAAAATGAAATTCAAAACGGTACAATTCATTGTTTGGTCCTGCGTTTGAGTTTTGTGTTTTGCGTTCGAGAGTTATTTGAATCATTTTCTGTTCTGTTCATCATTTTCACAATGGCTGATATTACTGAGCTGCGTTCTGCAACAAATCGTGGCGGAAGTACGTCTCTTGTTTCACAAGGAAGGACATACAAATTGAGATACACCAATAAACAGAGAAAACCTTGTGTTTGCTCAAAAGTATGCGCTAAATGTACAGTGTGTGTCCTTCGTTATTAAGGGTTAGGTTACTTTGGTATAGGACAGAGAAGGCTGCAAGGGGTCATATGGACAAACCTGGATGTGACATATGTGATCACGCAAAAGGATCACATCGAAAGCTGCCCAGTGGATGAGCATTTAGCATACAAAATGGAAAAAAAGGCGGTTTCGAAAAAACGAAGCGCGGAAAAAACAAAATCCATCAGCGCCATTTACGATGAAGAAGTTAACGCCGTGGCATCTGCATCTAGCCATTTTCCGCTTTTTCGGCGAATGAAGTCCACGATGTACAGCCACCGGTCAAAGCGATACCTAAAACTGCCTGAACATCGTCAGAACTAGCAAATCCCTGACGCATTGAGGACAACAATGGTCGGTAAAGATTTTTTGCTGTGGCAGAGTGCATCGAGTCATATATTGGTATTGGGTACGGGTTCTAATATTAGACTGATGGAAACCAGGCGCACCTGGGCATTGGATGGTACATTCAAGATTGTACCTCAATGGTATCAACAACTGTTTACCAAGCATGCCTTTTTGGCGGGCAAGCTGGTGCTAGCAGTCTATTGTTTATGTACGGATAAAGATATTCCCACATACGGGTTTATTTTAAGCAAGTCAGGCATAAGCGGCAATCCTCAGCGTCAATCTTAATCCACAAACAATAATTTGTGATTTTGAAATCTCTCTGATACCACTTTGTTAATATTGTTCACTGTTATGTTGTTTATTGTTGTTGTTGTTGACTGTTCTTTACTGTTGTTGTTGCTGCTCTTGACTAGTGAAAAATCAAAATCACTATTTAATTTATTTTTGTATTGTATCGTTTTTTCTGAATTATTACTATCGCATTTGATATAACGTCACTCTGGTACAATAAAATATAGAATAATAATAATGAAAGTTATTATTGAAAACGTTGATCACTAAAAAGTATAAACTTCACTAATAATATATTGGAAAAACAAAATTTCAATGAATGATAAAACTTATAAATCTTGATTGAAACAATTCCCAAAATAGGAATATTTTCATTATTAATGTTACGTCACCACTATTAAAGTTACGTAATCCTAAATTAAATATTTGAACCAATGAAATGAAAAAATATTACAGCTAATCACAACTGAAGAGTTTGAATCAATGAGCAATTAGATAAGGAAAACTAATAAGACAACGAATTGAAGGTCCAATGAAATAGCGAGTTCAACGACCAGTAAGAAAAGGCGGTGAAAATTTGTCCCCGAATAGACCAAACCGTTGAGGCAGACGCTGAACCGCGGCAATAAATCCTCCCCTACCCCCCCCAGTTCAAAGATACCGCCGGCGAGAACCGCGGCTGGCTTCTGGTGACCGACCCGCATGACCCGACGAGCCGGTGCTCAAGTAGCCGTCGTTCAGCGTGTTGTTCGATCATCGCCGGTCACTGATGGTCCTTTGGGGCAGCGGATCAAAGCCGCCGCGTAGTAAGCCGCTGATTTATAGAAGAACCGCAAGCCGGAGGATTGTCAGCAGGACAATGGAGGGATCGAATTTCAGTTGACCCACCCCGGTGCCCCCCTGCGGCAGAATACTTCTATATATTGAAGCGGCGGAGACCATCCAGGCAGTTATCAAGCGGACGAGTGTGGAGTGCAATTGGAGTGACGGTACGAACGCGGATGATGACGACACGAAGAAGAGATCGCGGGAGCGAAGATGAGTCGGCGAAGAGCAATAGCGGCGGACGAACTGGCGCAGACCTGGAGGCAGATCCAGCGACCGCACCCGGCGGGACGTTACAACAGTGTCTATTTTCGACAACTGATTAATAACGTTCTCATCCACGTTAAAACTGCAGACGTAACGTCTCACAGTGTTTAACCTTGATGAAGGGATTTTCATCATTCGCGCAATTTCGATGCACTTCATGTTAGGGTTTTCATCAACCGTTTGAATGATTTGAAGTTACTGAGCAGTCGTAATTTGGCGCCATTCTTTTTTCTCCATTTTAAAAACTCTGTCGCTAGATAATAACGGCAAAATTTCAAATGCAGCTTACCTCGTTTTCACTCACAAACAACCAATTAAACTCGCTAAAGCCAGCGCCACCTAGGACAAACAACAACAAACATAAAGCGACGCTGGCCTACAGGCATACTCCCACGCTTAATCATGTTCAGTACGACTTTGTTTGCCACGTGCGATGGCTTTGTTGTATACGGTAAAATCATTTGTTCCAATTGTCGTAGTGCATGACAATCAGTGCAAGAATTACTTCATCAAAGTCCAATAACCATCACAAATCTGAACGTACTAAGCGGGATTGCCGAACGTGATAACGGGGATCTTATTACGTACATATTATATAAATGGAGTCGGGACTTCAGAAAACCAGCGTACAAAGCGGGAAAACGTGATAAGCGGGAACGTACTAACGGGATTCTACTGTATATTATTTGTGGTGAAGTTCATATTTTTTCATGATCAGCATTCCCGAAAATAATTTTTATCATTATTTTATATTTTATTGTACCAAGGTGACGCTATATCAAATGCGATAGTAATAATTCAGAAAAAACAATACAAAAAATAAGTTAAATAGTGATTTTTATTTTTCACTGCTAACAACAGCAACAAGAACAGTAATAAACAGCCAGCAACGGTCGAGTACAGATTTCCCTCCTGATATATAAATCTGCTCCCACTGTTTGTAAATGAATTTGTTGCCTGTTGAAATTTATCAGGATTAGATGTTATCTTCCGGGTGGAATGTCAGATACTGAATAATCTGTTTGAAAAATCTGAAATGTTGTAGCAACACTTTTAATTTCCGGGTTACAAATGGCACTAATGCTAACGTTACGCGTTAGCTTGCAATGTCACTTTAATTTTCCGCATGATTTCACGCATATGCCTTTGTCAAACATTCTTCGCTTTCACGTCACATCACATATGTAGGTAAAGGCGATTTTAATACAAAGGGAAATGTACAATTGACAAATTGTTCGCAGTTGCAGCTTTCATGCTTAACCAAGGAGTGACAACTAGTAAATTGTTAGCATCTGATTAATTTCTTGATTTTACTGGGATTGCTCTATTTAAATCTTTCTTGTTTGCAATCCAAGAATTTTACTTTAATATTTACAAAGTTTCTTTCATTACGAAACACACATCCATATATGTATTTTTATACATGTCGATGAGTTTTGCTGTTTGTATGAAAAATCCTGTTTGACGTTCATACATTTCATATAAAATACAGTCGAACTTGGTTAAGTGCATGCCTAAACTGATCAGACCATGCCTTTTTCTACTTGCTCACTGAAAAGCACTTTAAACAAAAGTTGTTGAAAAGATTTTGTTTAAATTTAAACAATTCCTACTACTGTACTTTAAAGTGCAATTTAAAATTTTTATCAACTTATCTTAACCTTCATCTACCCAAACTTTTTTGGTGCATGTTCAAGAGCTGTAAATCTTGATGACACATACCGAGGTCCTAATTAAGAAAATATTAGAGCTAGAGATGTCTGGCACCACTCCTTATGGAATTATGGCATGTTCCATTTAGTGAACATTGGGCGGTTCTCGACAAAAATGCTCGACACGTAGAAACACTGCTTTTATTGATTAGAGAACGGAGATTTTGGTAAAAATAGGTAGCAGCACTTCGATTTATGGTTGATTTTATTTCTGCTGATGGTAAATTTCAAAGCATTGCTTTCCTCGCTCCGCGTGTAGCCGAACGTTGCATTTTTTGCACATATTCTTGGTATTTCGTTTGCATACTTTACAACATCCCGAATTGGTTTGCTTTTTAAAAACATTTTTGCTGCATGGCGACCATAGTATGGCTCTATTGATTCATCAACCCTGAGTTTCTCATGGAACATACCATGCTTGACAAGGCTGGAGTTGAGCAATTTGTACAGAGGTGTTACTTTGCTCATCTTGTCACCTTTCACCAGCTTCTGATTGTCCGCCAGGTGGAGATACTTCTTTATTTCCATGAAACGATTGCGGGCCATACAACTGATGGCACACTGTGCACCCATGTCTGGCTGCGTAGACCAGTAGTTCTTCGCTTCTGGTTGACAGTTGTAACGTGACAGCACTATCACTCCAATGAACTGCTGTATTTATTGGGGTGACACTGTGAATGCCTTGTTGTTGCATTCTCGGTGGGCATATAAATTCGATTGAAATGTGATGTGGTCTATCATTTCATCTGTGAACACTTTGAACCACACTTCTAACGGTGTCAGAGAAGCAATTTGTTGAAGATTTTTGTTTCGTTGAAGTTACTCAACCAGAGATATATCCTGTCCAGATCTTCTGTGTTTTTCCACCGAGGCAAAGCTCTCTTTTCTTTTTCGGGACAACTTGGCAGTTTCAAACTCCTCCACCCTAACTTCTTGCTCAACTTCCAACTCACCTGCTGGATCAGATTCATCTTCTGGATCGTCAGGTAGATACTCTTGGTCAGTGTCATCACTGCCTGAATCTCCAGCCGTTGGAGGCAACACAACAACATTTAGCACATGATTTGAAGTTGCCATAACCTCCTTCGCTTCCTGTAATGTACTTACTTGTTCACACCTCCTTCCTTCTAATGAATCACTAATGTCCATTGACGAAGATGCTAATGCACCATGGCCAGTAGACGCTTCTGTTTCATCTTTCTTCGGGGTTTCCTTTCTGCTACTACGTAACCACTTCATTGCAAAAAAGGATCAGCAGTGGATAGAAACATATGTGATTGAATGTATGTGGATTGAAAGCAACGAAATGATACTGAGCTACTCTCTGTCTTGCACTTATATATAGTTCCTGTCAGTTGTTCTATACAACAAAAAAGTAATTGCAATCCAGTGCCAGTGCCTATATATTTTTAGATTTGCATCTGATATAAATGCAACAGTTGTTAGCAGTAATTCTATACAACAAAAAAGCAATTGCATTCCAGTGCCAGAGTTCACAGATTTTGATTTTTGAGTTTGGTTAATCATGTCAGAAGGCAGGATGTGAGAAAACACAGAGAGAAAGCAGTTTACACACGAAAATCTAGTCTGAGTCACTGTTGTAGACAATATACCATAACAAACCCTTTTATGTCGAGAATCGCCCAATGTTCACTAAATGGAACACCAATGTTTTTAATCAATTATTGATATCTAAACGTAAGAGAATAACCATGTATTATATATGTGCAAATAGAGTAATGTCTCAGCTAGAAGAATATTTGCCTTCTAAAAAGTTAGGCACGGCGCATGTAAAATAATTAGCAAAAAACCAGAACTGAATTAAAAAGTCAATTTTTTATGATTTCATTGATTAACCTGTTTCTTCCCAATGTTCACTAAATGGAACAAAACTTTGAGAGCACCTATAACTCTACCAATATTCCATTGTTTTGGCTTATATTTTGCAAATGAATTCTTGGCTGGGATATTTATAAACATATGTCATCACATTTATCTTTAGATATACTGTCCTGGTTTTATTAATCAATGAAATCACAAAAAATTGACTTTTTAATTCAGTTCTGGTTTTTGCTAATTATTTTACATGCGCCGTGCCTAACTTTTTAAAACGCAAATATTCTTGTAGCTGAAACATTACTCTATTTGCACATATATAATACATTTGTCGAGAACCGCCCAGTGTTCACTAAATGGAACATGCCATAATTCCATAAGGAGTAGTGCCAGACATCTCTAGCTCTAATATTTTCTTAATTAGGACCTCGGTATGTGTCATCAAGATTTACAGCTCTTGAACATGCACCAAAAAAGTTTGGGCTGATGAAGGTTAATAAAACCAGAACAGTATATCTAAAGATAAATGTGATGACATATGTTTATAAATATCCCAGCCAAGAATCCATTTGCAAAATATAAGCCAAAACAATGGAATATTGGTAGAGTTAGGTGCTCTCAAAGTTTTGTTCCATTTAGTGGACATTGGGAAGAAACAGGTTAATTTCAGCTGAAAACGACACTAATCTGTAACATATTGCATTTATTTTTTTTTCATCTCAAACAGTACGTTTTGAACTGACAACATATTAGATCACTGAGTTCATTCGAGTAAATCTGACTGATTTAGCCTGAAAGTAGTTATATTTCGACTTCAGAAGCAGCGTTGTACGGGGTCGTTATAGCATGTGCTTATAGTACATCGGTTTCAACACAACTCAGAATATAAACAACAAAATTTATTTGAAATATTTATAAAAATGTTTACATACTTCATTGTTCATCTTGATCATTGTGATGATAGACCAGCCTTTGATTCCTCAACTTTACATTTCTTGATGATGAAACCGTCAAGTATAGTTAACTGTCTCTCCGTACGTTTTCTCTCATGTAGAATTTCAGGATAACAAGATGTCACGTCTAGAACATCCCATCTTGCTTTGGAACTTCGCTTATCATCAGGATCCTGATCTATGAACTGGTCCATGATATGTGCAATGTTGCCGATGCTGCTCTTGAGGAATTCTGCTGTTAGACTTCCCAAAGATATATCCTCTTTTGGATCAATGACTGTTGTTTTCTTAACAATGCATGGCTCTGCCAGTTGTTTCAAATCATCATTACTAAGGCCGTCGTTATGAGATAATGAACATAACACACTAAAAATATATGATCGAATATAAGAAAACAACAAGATGCAAATCAGTTATCGTCAATGATTGGTAGAATTTATAAAATAATACAAGCAGCATGTTATAATAAAATTGTTCCATTGCTATTGAAAATAGCTAAGCTTCTCAATTTAAGGAAAATTGAGTCACGGGACATGCTAAAGAAAAGCGTTATAGCGAAATTGCGCTAAGTGGGGGGTACCCATGTACTGTAGTTCCAGTGGATGACTGCTAGAGAAGAATAAAACATACATAAAGTAGGGAGAAGCTTTTGAACCATGTGAACAAGTGAATGGACAACAAAGGGGTGTTCTTACTCGGTCCCACTTTTCTCTTATTGGTCTTTGCCCACGCTATTTTATTGGATCGTCAAATCTTTGTCGTATTGGTTTTCATTTTATTGGGCTGTGAAGTCTTTGTCGTATTGGTTTTCCTTGTCTAATTGCTCATTGATTCAAACTCTTCAGTTGTGATAAGCTGTAATATTTTTTCATTTCATTGGTTCAAATATTCCTTTTAGGATTACGTAACTTTAATAGTAGTGACGTAACATTAATAATAGAAATATTTATTATTCCAAAATTTTATTGTTTGTTTGAAGTTTCTTCTTTCATTGAAATTTTGTTTATTTAAATACAGTAGAATCCCGTTGGTACGTTCATCTGGGGACCTGAAAAAACGGACGTACTAAGTGGGAAAACGTAGTAAGCGGGAAACATAATCAAGTCATTGGAATCCGTTAATGCATTGCTTGCAGTAATTTTATTCAATTTGTTTTAGTGAAAAATTTATCAATAGTTTATGTTTTTTATCCTAATTCGCAAATAACAGTGTAACAACCATTGCTGTACAGCAACGTTGCTAATTGCAGGTCCAGCTGAGGCAGACGCCGAACCGTGGCAATAAATCCCCCTTCCCGCCCAGTTCAAAAGATACCGCCGACGAGAACCGCGGTCGGCTTCTGGCGACCAACCCGCATGACCCGACAAGCGGTGCGTAATTAGCCGTCGTTCAGCGTGTTGTTCGATCATCGCCGGTCACTGATGGTCCGTCGGGGCAGCGGATCAAATCCGCCGCGTAGTAAGCCGCTGATTTATAGAAGGGCCGCAAGCGAGGGATTGTCAGCAAGACAATGGAGGGATCAAATCTCAGTTGACCCACCCGGTGCCCCCCTGCGGAGAAATAATTCTATATATTGGAGCGGTGGAGACCATCCAGTCAGTTAGTAAGTGGACGAGCGTGGAGTGCGAGTGCTACGGCGATACGAAGTGGAAGATGACAATTGAAGACGAGACCACGCGAGCTAAGACGAGCCGTCAAGAGTGATAACGGGCGAACTGGAGCGGTCCCGGAGGAAGCGAACCAGATGACCCCGCCCAGCGGTCGTTCCACAGGAAACAAAAAAAGAGGTTGTGATAGGAATCGGTCTTATTGAATCTCTGCGAAAAACAATCACTTAACGGTTGCTCTTGCTCAGCTGAGATTGTAAATTGCGGCAAGAACTCTACAGGAAGCCTTACTTGATTGTCATTATTGAACTTTTCCTACATTTTTTGGTGCAACGAGCCGAGAGCCGCGGAAGTCATATAAGATAGCTTAATACGACTTGGAATTGCTGCGTAATTTTCATTTGACAGAATTTCAGTTTAAGGAAGAGTATGAAGACTGAAAATCTGAGGAATTGATTGGCTACAAAATTCGACAGCTTAAATGGATGCAGGAAATTCGTTAGCTTTTGCACTGACAGTGCGTCGCGAAGTAAGGTTCGGAATGTTTGAAGGAATTTGAGAAGCAGTTCGACAGGGTGCAACTTCTCCAAGAAGAGTTGGAAGAAGGACTTTGATTGGATGACTTAGAAAAGAAAATTGATGAGATCTGAACATTCGAACAGGAAATTCTGGAGATCCGTTCTATTGAGGAAGATTTCATCGAGGAAATGACTAATGATAAGAAGACGGAAATTGTGAATAACGGAAGTGACGTCAGGCCATCGTTCGTCTGCCACGGCATGATTACCAAAGTTTCATGGCAACGTATTGGAATCACCGCATTTTGGGAGCAATTTGAAGACTGTATCCACACGCGGAGGGATATCAGCGACTCAGAGATGTTCCCCAATTTACGTTTGAGTCTTAGCGGATTTGCTCTTGCAGCGATAATGGTTTATTGCTCACAGCAGCCAATTATCCCGCTGCAATAGCAATTTTGAAGAACCGCTTTGGTCGCAAAGATGTGGTAATTCAAAACCATATCAGAAAATTGTTAGAAGTAGAACCCTGCTTGAAAACTTCTGCAGAGAATTTACAAGTATTGCATGACGAACTCAATCTGCATGTACGCGCATTGGGAGCGTTAAGGAAGGATTTGAATTTATCCCAAATAACTGCTGCAGAAATTTGATGAGTTGTTTAAATTAAAGCCTCCCATCGCCATCCGTAAAAATGGGAAGAAGAAATTTTACGGATGAGCGAAGGTGAAGCGGGTTGTACTCTAAAGCATCGCAGATTATTGCATCAACCAGAAACAAAGGAAATGACTCCAGTGAAAGATCAAATTGCTGTTGAAGACCATCGCAGCAGTGGAGATAGCAAAACACCTGATCACGCAGTTCTCTTGGCTAAGTCTACGACTCGAAAAAATATTCTGCTACAGACAGCTAACGCGTTTATTGAAACTGAAGATGGAGAACGTCAGATGGTAATGTGCCTGTTGGATTCAGGTTGCCAGCAGTCGCTTGTCAGAAAAAAGATTGCCGATCTAATAGGTTTGAAAGGTCACCCTGAGCACGTAAAAATAACGCGACTCAGAGACTCTTGTGGACAACATAACAGGTTGCAAAGAGTGAAGTTTCGTCTGAAAGACGTGAGAAACCATCGCAAGGGCTTATCAATGGAAGCTTTGTGCGTTCCGACCATTTGCAAACTGTCAGCAAATCCGAATTTGAAAGATTGGAAATATCTGCAAAGCTTCGACCTTGCGGATCAATTTCCCAGACCTGCTGCTGAAATTGATGTGTTAAAAGGAATGGATTTTTTTCACAAATTTGCAACAAACGATACCATCAAAGGTGGAGAAAATGGACCTCATGCGATGGAATCAGCGTTGCGTTGGATACTATCTGGTCCAATAGCAACGAATGCTGATGAAGGAGTGGTGATGTTTTCTGAGATTGAGACTTAAAACGATGATGAAACGTTACAAAAATTTTGGAGACTAGACTCTATGGGAATACAAGAACCATCGGATGAAGTGCACGACACCAATTCATTCCTGAAAGGCTCGATCCACTACGATGGAAGCAGGTATGTTGTAGAACTACCTTGGATAAATAACGTGAAGATGTTGCCGGATAACTTCGAGCTCGCATGGACTAGACTGCAGCAATCTGAGAGGGCGATGTTGAAAAACCCGGACGTAGCAACAGCATACAGACAAACTTTGAAGGATTATTTAGATAATAACATAATAGAAGAAATAGACAAAGATAAAGGAAAAGAAGGAAACATCTGGTACTTGCCAGATCGAATGGTAGTAAGAGAGGACAACTCCACGACGAAATTTAGAATTGTATTTGATGGCTCAGCGAAGTACAAGGGAATCTCCCTCAATGAGTACTTGGTCGCAGGTCCAGCTTTGCAAAGCGATATGGTGGGTGTACTGCTTCGCTTTCGAACTTTATTCGATAGCGGTGCAAGCAGACATCATGAAAATGTTTCTACAGATTGGATTGAAGGAAAAAAGACCGTGATGTGACTCGATTTCTATGAAAAGATCTGTCGAAACACAAGCTCCATGTCTACCGTTTCAACCGCGTATGTTTCGGATTAACTTGCTCACCATTTTTGGCCATGGCAGTCATTCGCCACCACGCTGAGTTAAAAATGGAAGTTCATCCAGAAGCGGCACGAATAGTAGAAAATAACATTTACATCGACGACGTTTTGTTAAGTATGGAAAATCAAGAAGCAGCTAGACGCATGATAAAGAACTTGAACAATCTGATGGAAAGTGGAGGTTTAAGCTAGCCAATGGGCTAGTAATGGCAATTCAGTTTTAAGCAATATCGCAGTCGAAAAACGAGCGACAACCGACAACAGGGAAATACTGAGAACGCTTGGTTTGCATTGGAATCGTGAAAGAGACGAATTCACCTTTGTGGCGTTGAATACTGAGAATGAGAGAATTGTACAATGCGAAAATTGATTAGTGACGCATCGAAACTTTTCGATCCGTTAAGGTTTTAAACAACTTTTGTAGTGCGAGCGAAAATATTGTTCCAAAAATTATGGCAAGCCGGCATAGATTGGGATGAACCCTTTACCTGCAGTGTAGCTGAAGACCGGTGTAAGTGGAAACGGGAAGCAAAGAATTTGTGGAAGATCAAGATACCTCGCTGCCTGATTCTGCCTCCAGTGGAAGAGACCAACAGTACTGAATTGCATGTATACGGGGACGCGTCGAAATGGGCTTATGGAGCGGTAGCATATCTAAAGGTCATCAGTAAGATTTATCATGTCGAAATCAAGAGTAGCTCCTTTGAAGACGATCACCTTCCACGGTTAGAGCTTATGACAGCTTTAATTGCTGCCAAGTTAGTTGGCTTCATTAAGAACAGCTTGGCAATACGTATCAAACGCGTCATTTGTTGGACCGACAGTCAAATTGTCTTGAGTTGGATACGAAGTGAAGCGAAGAACTGGAAACCGTTTGTGAGAAACCGAGTTGAACTGATTCAACAATTAACAGAGCCAAAACTGTAGAAGTATTGTCCATCAGAAAAGAATCCAGCGGATTTTATTAGTCGCGGAACTAGCGTCAAAATTAAAGGACTGTCGATTATGGTGGGAAGGACCGCCATCGCTGTTGAATCATAAGCCCTGTGAAAATACATCTGAAGAACATACGCAATATCCAGACGCGCTTGAAGAGAGATGTTTGTTCAGCGAGATATCTTCGATCAATGACGACCAATTTGAGTATGTTATTGACCTTTCTCGTTTCCAGACCTTCAGCAAACTGGCAAGAGTGACGGCATGGTGCCTCGGTTTGCGAAAAATTGTCGACATGCATCGAAGCAAAGGCAAGAACTGAACGAGAACTCATACTCATAAAAGAACTGAACGAGGCAGAGCTTTATTGGATGAAAGCCGTGCAGAACGAAACGTTCAGAGATGAGAAAAGCTTGCTCATGAAAGGTAAACT